>VDFB02267741.1:0-98796 GCA_007258455.2 Sequoia sempervirens
ATTCAAGTTAATGTTGCAATACAATTTATAGCTTGGAAAGTGGATGAGAGTAGGTTACACTCTCACACAAATCCATTAGACATACACCATGTTTCTTATATTTAGGCCTCACACACCTTAAAGTAAATCAATGAATCCACCTAGAATGACATGCCCAAGCCTACATATTGAATTATATTTCCATTTTCTTGATACACCAATAATTGGCTAAACCCATGTGAAAGAAGGTCAAAGGACAATCAAAGGATCATGAAAAAGTGCAATTGAAGATCATGAGAGGATAGTCTTAATGGCATTCTCAAAGAGGCATAATGGGCAACATGTTGGTTGTCATAGAGGGGAATACAAAGGTGTGAGTATCAATGAACAGTCAAAGACTTAAGGGAAATAATACCATGAAAAATGCTAGATGTTAAGGTATTGGTCATAAGTATGAGGGGAATAACAATAACAATAAATGACCTTTTATTGATTGAAAACTTTCATAGTACATGCTTATATGCATTCAGATTTCTAATCATCCAGATCACACAAAGTGAAGGAGAGAGCATACATCTGATATGTTGAACTTGGGGACTCTTTCCTAAACTCAAGACTCCAATCCTATACAACCCATGCTGAGAATGAGGCATCCTCAACAATTTATACGAGAGGTTGAGTTTGTAACCTCATGGAAAAATACAATGATTTTGGAATCCGTCCATTCCAATTTGACACATGTCCCATTACCTACTGCACTATGGAGTAGACAGTTGTTAGGAAATCTTTCGTGAGCACTAACATAGTGGAGAATAAAGACAGTCACTTTTTGGACACCCATAAGTGAGAAGGGCCCACTTAACACTCGTGAGTGGCTACAGGGATCTTGCTTTTTTGGATAGGGTTGCATCCTATTGTCACTTCTTAATGTGGGTGACATCACAACATAGACAAGCCCATGTGCTAGCTACTCAAAAAGGTACTGGATCCAATAATTCATTTGGTAACCGTTGTAAACCATTTCCCAATCTTCATGTTGAGGGTTAAAGGCGTAGTCTATTTGGACCATGTAATCTTGGGAATAATCTTTATCTAACTCAATTCTTCAGCAAGTGATGAAGGCTTAAGTTTGACCTCCATATCTTCAATGTGAACTTCTGGTCTCCATCTGGCTTCAAGTGGATATAGCTCAATTCTCGGGAAATTATATCTTGTCCTGGGAAAATGTGTCTGATATTGAACCATACAACTACACATTGTTCTTTGGAACTGAGGATGCAATAGTTTCAAGAATTCTTCAATATCATGATTAAATCTTGCTCCTATTAAATCAGCATATTCTTCAAATGTATCCTGATCAAAACTAATTCTAGTGATAAAGCCATATTTTATATTTTTCAACAAATTCATTTTACTTTGTTTTGACCAATTCATGCCAAACAAACCTTTGATGCAGATATGCATAGAATTATTCCCACACCAATATATGATTGGAGCTTTTTCTAAACCAATGGTTACCTTAAATTCTTCCTCTTCATCTGAATCTATCAGTCCCTGTGCATGGTGATAACTGATCTGTCGTTTCATATCAACAATCCATTTATTTAAGAAATATGATTCTAGCAACACTTGAACAATATCCTTTGGAAGAGATGGAAGAATGGTTAGAATTCCATTCCCATGATTCACTATGTACATTGGAGTTCCATCTAGTCTATACCAATCTTGAGAATTAAATTCTAAATCATGATATATTAAACCTACAAGTTCTCTGGTCAGAGTGTCAGCTAGTGGATTATTTTCTCCTTTAATCCATTCAATTTCAAAATCATAACTGAGAAATTAAAAATACCATCTAGCAATTCTACCTTAAGCTATATCTCTTTTTGGTTTCTTTTTTTAGTAGGCTCCTCATGGCTTGGTTATCTGTTCTAAATGTAAATTTTACTGGCTTTAGTTAGCCCCAATTGTAGTTACAAGCACAATGTTAGTGTCAAAATTTAGTGTAAGTTTGAGTTTGAGTCTGAGAAGGAGATATCTGAATGTAACCATAATGGAGGTATGAATTTAGTTGTGACAGGTTTTCATATGAGTGTAAGGATATAGATACAAGGATGAAGTCATGATTTATATGGTTTCCATGGAAATTGAAGTGATATTTGTGTGATTTATGGGTATCTATACTCTTCCCTCTCACCATTAGGTGACTTTGGGAATCAAAAGCATCCCTTTAGTCACTTTTTGTTCCCCCCAAAAGGTTGATCACTTAGTCCCTTTTTTTAGTTTATTTTTAGTGGCCCTAGCTTAAATATTCATTACCAAGTGTCAGTATGAACTCATGAGTTCTAAAAGATATATAAAATATGGATATAACAAAAAACTCGTGCCCTTAAATGAATTATTTTTATTCAAGTTAATGTTGCAATACAATTTATAGCTTGGAAAGTGGATGAGAGTAGGTTACACTCTCACACAAATCCATTAGACATACACCATGTTTCTTATATTTAGGCCTCACACACCTTAAAGTAAATCAATGAATCCACCTAGAATGACATGCCCAAGCCTACATATTGAATTATATTTCCATTTTCTTGATACACCAATAATTGGCTAAACCCATGTGAAAGAAGGTCAAAGGACAATCAAAGGATCATGAAAAAGTGCAATTGAAGATCATGAGAGGATAGTCTTAATGGTATTCTCAAAGAGGCATAATGGGCAACATGTTGGTTGTCATAGAGGGGAATACAAAGGTGTGAGTATCAATGAACAGTCAAAGACTTAAGGGAAATAATACCATGAAAAATGCTAGATGTTAAGGTATTGGTCATAAGTATGAGGGGAATAACAATAACAATAAATGACCTTTTATTGATTGACAACTTTCATAGTACATGTTTATATGCATTCAGATTTCTAATCATCCAGATCACACAAAGTGAAGGAGAGAGCATACATCTGATATGTTGAACTTGGGGACTCTTTCCTAAACTCAAGACTCCAATCCTATACAACCCATGCTGAGAATGAGGCATCCTCAACAATTTATACGAGAGGTTGAGTTTGTAACCTCATGGAAAAATACAATGATTTTGGAATCCGTCCATTCCAATTTGACACATGTCCCATTACCTACTGCACTATGGAGTAGACAGTTGTTAGGAAATCTTTCGTGAGCACTAACATAGTGGAGAATAAAGACAGTCACTTTTTGGACACCCATAAGTGAGAAGGGCCCACTTAACACTCGTGAGTGGCTACAGGGATCTTGCTTTTTTGGATAGGGTTGCATCCTATTGTCACTTCTTAATGTGGGTGACATCACAACATAGACAAGCCCATGTGCTAGCTACTCAAAAAGGTACTGGATCCAATAATTCATTTGGTAACCGTTGGTAAACCATTTCCCAATCTTCATGTTGAGGGTTAAAGGCGTAGTCTATTTGGACCATGTAATCTTGGGAATAATCTTTATCTAACTCAATTCTTCAGCAAGTGATGAAGGCTTAAGTTTGACCTCCATATCTTCAATGTGAACTTCTGGTCTCCATCTGGCTTCAAGTGGATATAGCTCAATTCTCGGGAAATTATATCTTGTCCTGGGAAAATGTGTCTGATATTGAACCATACAACTACACATTGTTCTTTGGAACTGAGGATGCAATAGTTTCAAGAATTCTTCAATATCATGATTAAATCTTGCTCCTATTAAATCAGCATATTATTCAAATGTATCCTGATCAAAACTAATTCTAGTGATAAAGCCATATTTTAGATTTTTCAACAAATTCATTTTACTTTGTTTTGACCAATTCATGCCAAACAAACCTTTGATGCAGATATGCATAGAATTATTCCCACACCAATATATGATTGGAGCTTTTTCTAAACCAATGGATACCTTAAATTATTCCTCTTCATCTGAATCTATCAGTCCTTGTGCATGGTGATAACTGATCTGTCGTTTCATATCAACAATCCATTTATTTAAGAAATATGATTCCAGCAACACTTGAACAATCTCCTTTGGGAGAGATGGAAGAATGGTTAGAATTCCATTCCCATGATTCACTATGTACATTGGAGTTCCATCCAGTCTATACCAATCTTGAGAATTAAATTCTAAATCATGATATATTAAACCTAAAAGTTCTCTGGTCAGAGTGTCAGCTAGTGGATTATTTTCTCCTTTAATCCATTCAATTTCAAAATCATAACTGAGAAATTAAAAATACCATCTAGCAATTCTACCTTAAGCTATATCTCTTTTTGGTTTCTTTTTTTAGTAGGCTCCTCATGGCTTGGTTATCTGTTCTAAATGTAAATTTTACTGGCTTTAGAAAAATCTTAAATTTTTATATACCTTTCTTTACTACGAGTATCTCTTTCTCATAGATATGATATCTACTTTCAGTATCTGTGAAAGTACCAGAATGATAACTACATATATTTTATTTTCCATTTCCTTCCTCCTAAATCAACACAGCAGACCAAGTATTTTTAGAAGCATCAATATATAAATATAGAGGTAAGTCAAGAGCAGGGGTCTACAAAGGAAGCAAATTTTGGCATTTTGATTTTATCCTTTGGACTGCTTCTATTGTTGCCAATGACCATTCTTCCTTTCCCTCTTTCAAATGTGATTGGATGGCTCTACAGTCTTCAACTAAACCCTTGTAGAAAAGAGAAACTTAGTTCAGACATCCAAGGAATCTCTGAATTTGCTTCTTGTCTTGGAGAATATCATGAAATTCTTGAATGCGCTGAAGGATGTGTGGTTGAAGCTGAACTTTTCCATTATTTAGATGTAAGCCAAGAAAATCAATTTGGCTTTTACCAATCACCATTTTCTTTGTCGTTAGGCATATTCCATGTTTTTTGATAGTTGCATATTGTTATAAAACTAGAAATTTATTGCTAGACTAAAATACTTCCACAAGAGAGAGATAATGGCAAGAATGCTTGCTATATCAATATGCAAGATTGATTGATGATTCAATTGATACAAATGTACAAGATGAGGCTTGCTTATAAAAGGAAAGCATGCACAACCCTAAACCTAACTTGAGCTACAAGTTAGCTCAATTAGATAAGGATAATAAAATGCAACCTAGGACTTAAATAAAAGCCTAAGTAAACTTATGAAGATGTAATTAAATAGTTAATTACACCAACACCCCCCATAAGTGCAACTTAGGGAGAAGATTACAATGCAAACTACTATGGGTCCCGACAACTAGGCCATGTTAGGTACCCATTTACATATGCAAATGAAATGCAATCTCTCATAAAGCAGAGAAAAGGGGAAAACCCGGTGGGAAGAAAACCCCTCTCCAAAAGAGAGAAAACAAGAAAAAAAGCATGATGAATGTAAACATGATGTATGGAGGACTCAATGATACCCCCCAAGGACTACATCCATCATGAATATACAATAAATTACCCCCCCATAAGAGGGAAGTAATGAGATAAGATATCCCCTGCATGTTGAAGAGGCTCCAAAGCCAGTGAAGAATGCCTAAAAACAAAAGATGACCCAATTTCTGCAAGCAACACATCTCCCCTTAGGAAGAAACAAATCCATAAGCTGATGAAGAAGCCACTCCATATCCAATTGAAAAGAGGAATAATGAACGCTCAACATGTATGCCTCTAAAAACTAGTAGGAGCCTCCAAGCTTGAATGAGCCACAACATAATCATGGTCAAACTTAGCCAAGAAACATGACAAATCAAGTGATGGAGGAGACTCATGAAAATCAATCTCCAAAGACAAAGAAGATCGTGTAATAGTTGTGCTGAAACTATCATCAAAGAGGAGAGAAATCCCCTCAAGTGTGTCCTCCAAATCTATAGTATGAGACTCTAGGAACAAGCATGACGAATGCAAACATGATGTATGGAGGACTCAATGATACCCCCCAAGGACTACATCCATCATGAATATACAATAAATAACCTCCCCATAAGAGGGAAGTAAAGAGATAAGATATCCCCCCCATGATGTATGATCTCCTGCAAGTATGGTTAATGTCTGAAGACAAAACATAATCCAATGCCTACAAATAATGTTTCTCCCCTTAGGAAGAAGATACACCAAGTACAACTGCAGGAATGATTCCCATAACTTCCACAAGAGAGAGAATGGCTAAAGAAGTAGGAGGTGGAGGTGTAGGAAGCTCAACACAGGTCTCTAAAATACCAAGGTGTAGATGACCAAACTTCTCCTCACTAATATGGGTCACACTTAATGGAGTGTGTGATGCAGTCAAAGGAACATTATCAGGTTCTGAAGAAAAATGTGAAAAAGAATATACTCGAGATGAATGATCAACCATCCTAATTGCAACAATATCCCTAGTCTCCAAGTCCCTTATATACACCCTATCAAGAGTGAACTCAACTATTTTACCTTGACCCCCATGAGTAATTTGATAAATAGAAAGGAGATTAGTGGTCAAAGAAGGAACACAAAGCACATCATTGAAAGTCCCTTCCCCAATACCAATAGAACCCTTCCCACTTACCTTCATGAATGTATTGTTACCCATCAGAATGTGAGGTGAATTACAAGGCTCAAAAGAAGAGAACATTTCTTGTGAAGATGCCATATGATGAGATGCCCCTGAATCAAGAAGCCATCCTTGATAATTAGGACCTATAGAGGCCAAGAGTGCATGCCCTTTCATATTATGTAGCATAGAAGTGGATGTTGTGTTCTCTGACTATGATGATGATGGAGCTGCCGATTGTGATGGTGAAGAAGAGGTAGAAGACACTGATGAGGGTAGTTGAATGTTATTCTTTTGAAGAAGGTGTGTGAGTTCATCAATCTTCTTATTATAACATCTATGCTCATCATGTCCTATCCTTTTGCAATATGCACATTTGGACTTCTTATTTTTTGATGATTCCTCTTTTGAAGAGGATGAGGACTCAAGAGTGCCATGTGAAGGAGAATCTTTACCTTGCTCATTTGACTTGGTTTCCTTTTTCTGCTTCTTTCCTTTACCACTTGAAGCCTTTGTATCATTCACAATAAGAGCTTGAGATGTTGAAGACTTCAATGTACCCATGTGCATCATCTTTGCTTGTTCCCTTGTGAGCTGTGCAGCAAATTCATCAAGAGAAGGCATTTTATATGTATCGCCAAGAGCATCCATTGTAGCATAGAAAGTAGAAACAAACACAAAATATGAAGAACCAAGCTTAGCAAGAATAGAAATTATCATCTGTTCATCCTATTTAACAACCCCACATTTTGATAACTGCAATCTGATAGAGTTGAGCTTAGAGAAAAAATCTTGAAAATTGTCAAAATTTGAAGGATTAAGACCCATCAGTTCATTTTCCAACTTAAATTTTCTTAGCTTGTCTGGCTTTCCAAAGAGGCTCTCTAAAGTAGTCCAAACTTCATGAGGATGTGTGCAAGACTCAACATGATATCTAAGATCTGGAGAAATGGACAGAAGAAGATTACCAAGAGCTTCATCCTTCTATCAAACCATTTTCTTTTCTCTTTCGCTCCCTATGGTTCTAGATCTTGACCAAAAGTGATTCATTGCAGCTTCAATTTTAACAGTAGCAACTCCATCTGAGATTTCCACTCATGATAATTAAATGGAGTTAGAAGCACAACTTTTGGAAAATCCATGATGAGAGAAGAACAACAAATTCCTGCACAAAATTGGAAAGTAACTCCTTTGTCGCAGCTTTGGAGGTGAAAAATCGCTGCAAAATATCTTGGGGCTAAATGTCTAATGGCTTTTCCCTCTTTATTTGGAAAATAAATAAGTTTTATAGAAAACTTTTAAAAATCTTCAAAAAAGGCGTCATTTTGTTTTTTTTTAAATAGAAAGATTTCTTTAAAAAAAAACTTGCCCTCTTTTTTGAAAAAATTAACCAAGAAATAGGGAAAATATTGCCATGCAAAATCCCAAAAAAGAACTTTCCCTCTAAACAAAGCTTTTAATATATATAAGAATGCCAATAAACTTGGGCATGCATACCAATTAAAGCTTCGTACCCATACTGTGCAGAGAGGACAAAGTACTGAGGACACTGGTGATGAAAGAGTCTTTTTCTATCACTAGTGGTCAGATCTGAAGCCTTCTCGGCATATTCTAGCGTATAATAGATGCCAATGGATGTCAATTTGACCTCTACGCCGACAATGATTCGAGTACCGGCCAATTTAAAATCAGCTGATGATAGATCGATGCCACCGAATTGGAGTACGCTGATGAACCCTTGACAACTAGATGGATGTTGATAGACTTTATACAAACCCATTGATGAGATAGCAATGACATGTGCAGTCCTGTGCAATAAGAGCCCAACCAAAAATTACTGATGCCGAGGTAACCCAGTCGATCACTAGAGACCAGTCCAAACACACAAGTTGAAAATCATACAAATGCCGCTAGATTTTAATGTGAACGTCGATGGTAAATGCCGATGGGATGGCGAGGGTACCACCCAATGACCAGACAAGGTACAAGCCTATAAGGTTCTGCAAGTACCCATGATTTGATCGATGCTAACAGAGAAGGATGACCACCGATGGAGATTGCCTATAGAAGACCCTATCGGATTTGATGTGGCTTGTCCGATGATGCAAGAAACAGGCCATGGAAGATGGTCGGATGTGGGACCATGCGAATTAAATCAGACGCGGAATAGACCAATAGCCTACACAGAGAATATTCTGCAAAAAGAAGCTGATACTAACCCTGCGATAGGTGACAGGACAACAAATACGTAGAATATTCTACAGATTCTGCCTGAATTAAATTTGCTCCAATAATTATATGTGCCCCAAATATTTTCAATAAGATTTTCTCAAAAATATAAAAAAATTTTCCCCAAAAATTATACAATATACTCGCAGAAAATATTTTGAGGAAATATTTTTTTTGCAAAAATTGAAAACTCGTACCACTGAGAAGGTTGTTCCAGCAAAAAAAAATTGCCTCCAAAACAATTTTACCTAAAAATGGATGAATTTGCAGTCAAAATTCAACTGTGGAGCCTTCTGATCTCAACCGTGAGGTTATTGAAACCCCAATCTGCACCCAACAAAAATCTTCAAGCCAAAAAATAAAACCCTCAAATCCGGGAATGAGTCTGCAACCCTGGAAGCTCTGATACCATGTTATAAAACCAAAAATTTGTTGCTAGACTAAAATACTTCCACAAGAGAGAGATAATGGCAAGAATTCTTGCTATATCAATATGCGAGATTGATTGATGATTCAATTGATACAAATGTACAAGATGAGGCTTGCTTATAAAAGGCAAGCATGCACAACCCTAAACCTAACTTGAGCTACAAGTTATCTCAAATAGATAAGGATAATAAAATGAAACCTAGGACTTAAATAAAAGCCTAAGTAAACTTATGAAGATGTAATTAAATAGTTAATTACACCAACACATATAGTTCTTCTAAGTGTTGTAAATGTTTAGGAACAAAATCAGAAAATATAAGAATTTCATCATTATAAATAGCACATAAATCTTTCAGATGCCTTAGAGCTTGATCCATTCTTTGCTAAAAGTAAGAAGGAGTGGTACATAGCCAAAAAGGAATGACATTCCATTCATACAATCCTTGTGGGACTGAAAATTTTTGTTTTATACCTATCTGATTCTTTGACTTTGATCTGCCAGAAACCTGATTTGTAGTCAAACTTGGAAAACACTTTTTTAGTGGCAGCTCATCTGATTAAGTCAGCACTGAAGGGAATAGGATAATTGAAGGGAAGAATGATATCATTGAGAGGCTTGTAATTAATACAAAGTCTCTTTTTACCTCTCACTTGTTCTGCTCTTTTGTTTACCAAGAAATCTGGACATGAGAATGGACTCTTGTTGGCTTTGATGAAATGCCCATCTAGTAATTCTTTGAGTTTCTTATCCATCTCTTTCATCTTTGTTGGACTCATCAAGTTGGCAGGTTCATGAGGTATTACCGATTGACATTCTGGGCTTATCTAGATTTCACATTCTTCGTGATCTTGGGACCAGATTTGCAATGGGTTCATACTACAATATTCTGTCTCAAATCTCTATCTGATTTCTTCAAATACATTAGATGTTTCTTCTAATAATTCTTTGACTGATTCCTTTTTTCCCTTTTTCCCACTATTTTCAAACTTGTGATTTACTATTTTAAGAGATAGGATTTAAATTTGGCCATCTTCATTTCTTAATGAAATTTTGTGCTTCCAAAATTGAAGAGGCTCATATTTAGTCAAAAATATGAATCCTAATAGAACGTTAACCTCTAGATCATTGTATTCAATGAAATCAATAACAAACATTTTTCCCATTATTTCAAATCCTTTCTCCATTGATAGCATAGCTGTGAGGTAGATCAGGTCTACGTTTCTAGAATTTTGGAGGTATTGCATTGGTTTTAGCCAATGAGCAAGAATAAATTGTATCCACAAATGCATCTAATGGAATCTTCTTGTATCCTGGGAAACATAAATTAATTTTGACATAATTACCATTATTTGCTAGCAATAGTGAACATGAATTTTCTCTCATTTTTTGGATTAAACTATTTTCACTGTTGCTTGCTTCTTCTTCTTCTTCTTCTTCTTCTGGAGAAGATATCTTTTTAGATTCAAATCGTTGATTTTCTTTGAATAAAAGATCTTTTATTTCTCCCACCGTAGAAGAAAGATTCCTGATTTCTTTTTGCTGAGTCTTTAGCAATCTTTTTAAATCTACAACATCATCCATCAAAAGATCAAACTTTTTAAAGATTGCAATTACATCAGTATCAGTTTCTGATGATTTGTGCTTTGAAGGAGACTTGGAGGAGGAAGGTTGCTCCTTTCTCTACCATGGAGGAATTTTATATCCATGGTCGATTTCTTTACCATATCCTTTAGAAGGCTTCTTTTGAACTTTAAGCTACTTTTCTACTTTAGCTTTATCTTATTCTAACTGCTTAAGACGGGCCAGATGTTGATGAACAACTTCCTTTCTTTCTTCTTTTGTTCCTTCCATCTTGTAAGGATCTTTAGACTTTTCAATCTGTAGTTTCACTTGAATGTCTTGTAGTGTATGTATAAGAAGTGAAGTGAGAAAGTCTTCATCAAGATCAGAACTTTTTGGTTCCTCATTAGAATATCTTTGCATTTGTCTATTTCTATCTTTTAGATCCTTGAATCTCAACATATGACTGGAATCAGGAAAAATTTCAACTAATTCATATAGATCATTTAAATCATCTAAATAATTTCTACCATCTATAACTTCCCATCTTGGATTTTCATATTCAAACATTGCATAAATCTTTGTTCTAGGATTTAGTTTTTTGGGATAGTTAGTGGCATAATGGGGTCCTTTACAAATAAAACATTTGATATCTTTTGGGACCTTGCTATCTCTTTTCCCGAGCAAGTATGGCAGTGTTTTTCTGGAGAACTTCCTTCTCTTGAAAGGAAGAGCTTTATACTTTCTTTTACTACCATACTTTCCATGTTTACTACGATGGAAAGCGTATTCTCCTTCATGAGATCTAGATTTTGAACATCTTTTACATTTGCATTTTCTACCACAACCACCTCTTTTGAATTGCTTCAATTGTTGAAAATCTTTCAACTAATTAATTGGAGGAAGATCACAAAATTATTTCAATTTACAAGTATAGTTATATTCTTCCTTATTGAGTTGCAAAGCTCCTAATAAACATTGTTTTTCCAACTTAGATCTACTCAATCTTTAAATTGTTAGAAAACTTACATCATCAAGTTTTTTTTTAATCGTTAAATTGCTGGGTAAGGCCAGCGCCATTTTATTGCAACATAAAAGGATTACAAAGCTATAACACCACCCCACCATCCCCCAAACCGTAAAACATTAATCTGTAACAAACTTAAATGCAGAATTGTTGGCAGCCTCTACCAACTATTGAATGGAATTCCTTAGCACTTTATTTCTGATACATTCCCCAGCCAACAGAGAGAATGCGGGCTACCTTACCAGCTGAAGCTCCGCCTACCAGCTCGCCACCATGCCCAGGAAATACTTTCTTGAAATGGACAGGTTCTACCAAAATCTTACCCTACCACACCCCTGCTCAGGCACGTCCAACGACCACTTCTTTCCCAGTCTCTAAACATTACAGCCAACGAAATTATGCTAATAATATTTTAATGTAACTAAAAGGAATAAACTGCAAAGCACAGCGCTGGTACAGCTACAAATGCGAGTGCTCTTTTTTTACCCTTTGGCAGTCACCACATGCATTTTACAATGATTACTCTGTTCCTTATACTTTGAAGACGAGAAGGCACCAGACTTGCCTTGACTTACAAAACCACCCCGACAACACATTATCACACTGCTGAGTGCAAACCTAACCCATCCTCCTTTCTTGCTGCCGCCTCCTTAGCAAGTTTATCCGCCAAGGTATTCCCCTCCCTATAAATATGACTAATCCGGAACTCCAAGAAAGAAGAAATCAATCTTGAAATGGGACTTAGCCATCTCCGCAGAAGCCAATTAGGAGTTGAATTGGATCTAATCGCGTTTACTATGATGAGTGAATCACCCTCTAAGTGAATCTTAGACACACCCATTGCCTTTCCCAACTCCAAGCCACACAGCGCAGCCCTGAACTCAGCCTCGTTACTTGAAGCCTGACCTATGGATTTTGCTTGTTGCCTGATCACCACTCCTTCTGAATTCCTAGCAACACACCCAATTCCTGCCCAACCCGGATTGCCACAAGAAGCCCCATCAAAGTTTATTTTGGTCCAGCCTTCCTCTGGTTTTTGCCAAACTGTCTTCCTCCTTAATTCAGCCTTTTGTTCTACTCTCTGAGTTCCAGCCATTGTTGGAATACTCAACCCTTTAAACTTATTCGTTAGCTCTATATCCCTGGTTGTGAAGATACTTTTTACAATAGGTCTTCTTTTTGCAGCCACATTAACTAGCTCTATTATTGAACTTTCAATTTTCTTCACCAGCATTTCCCTTGCCATAGCTTGATCCCTAAAAATTCTACGGTTTCTTTCCTTCCATAATTCCCAGCTTACTGTGGACGGAATAATTTTCCATATACTACTAAATACTCCCAAATCCAGCCTTCTCGGCCAGGCACACAGCCAGGCACCTAGACTACGAGGTACTGGTGAATGATACCCGAGTTTGCCCATGATGTCTTTCCAGCAATGCTCAGCATACGGGCATGAGAGAAGAAGGTGATCCACATTTTCCAGACTCTGTTTGCACAGAATGCACCTATTAGGGCCTTTGATACCCAACAACTCCAATCTATCCTGCGTGAGGACTTTATTTTGAAATGCCAGCCACAAAAACACCCCCGCTTTTGGAAGAACATCTTTCCCCCAGAAAAAGGAAATTGGCCAACTATGGACTGGAGCTGCATTCTCTTTTATGTTATAGCCAATCTTAACTTTATATTCCCCGTCTGAAGAAGCACACCACCTTATAACATCCTCACTGTCCGGTTCCAAAATGATTTGCTCCCTTAATACTGAATTTAAGGCATTCTTTTGCTCGATTGGCGCGTTGATTTCACTTAGATCTTTCCAAATCCACTTTCTCACCCCATTTATTAGTACACTATTGCCATAATTGCTTACCTTGGACCCCCATTTTCTGATAGTTTCTTCCCTTATCTCAACCATGTGCAGTTTGTTGCACAGTTTCTCCTGTCCGTTCCATGAATCTAGCCAGAACGAAGCCTTCTGCCCATTATGAACTTCCCAAGTGACATGTTTAGATACAATATTCTTGCACTCACATATAAAATTCCAAATGGCTGACCCTCTTGGTGGATTACTGATTTTTATTATGCTGACCGGATCATCTGAAGCCAGATATTTCTTCCTCAATATTCTGACCCAACGCTGATTACCTTTGCACATCATCCAAACCAATTTCGCCCCCATTGCTAGATTCATAATGTTCAGTTGCCTTAAACCAGCCCCACCTGCTTTTTGAGGCCTGCAAAGCTTTTCCCAAGCTAACAAAGGGACCTTATTATTTTCATTTGGCCCATTCCAAAAGAACTTCCGCATAATTTGGTTGAGTTGATCGTCTATGCTTGCCGGAATCTTTAAACATGCCATTGAGTAGACTGGGATTGCTGCCAATACCGCCTTTATCATTAACAATCTACCTGCAGAGGAAAGCCACCTCCCTTTCCATAATTCCATCTTTTTCTTGCAGCTGTCAACAAGTTTATCCCAAAAACCTTTCTTATTGACTCCGCCAAACAGTGGCATCCCCAAAAACCTCCCTGGAAGGCCTGCCGCTCTTACCCCTAAGATTCTAGTAAGGTCCCTTTGAAGACTTGGTTGTACATTGAGAAAGTACACTTCTGACTTTCTCCAGTTTATAGACTGCCCCGAAGCTTTACTATAATCATCTAACAAGCTCCTAATTGCCCTTGCCTCTGTCCTTGATGCTTGCCCAAACAGAATGGTGTCGTCTACAAATTGTTGATGTGTGCTTGGCTCAACCCCAGGAGTGACTTCAATACCTTTCCATGAACCTTCTACCCTTGCCTGATTAATACTCCTTCCCAATGCCTCTGCCAGGATGATGAACAAGAAGGGGGATAAAGGATCCCCCTGTCTGATACCGCGTGAAGAATTAAAGAACCCTTGGGCGACACCATTTACTAGGACAGAAAATTTTGGAGAACCTATGCAACTTCTAATCCAATCCACCAATTTACTGTCAAAACCAAACCTGAACAGCAATTCCGCCAGAAATTCTCTGTCCACACGATCGAATGCCTTTAAAATATCCAATTTTAATAACATACTTGGGGTTCTAATTTTCCTGGCCGTGTGTATGGTCTCATGAGCGACTATAATACCTTCTACAATAGACCTTCCTTGAATGAAACCGCTCTGCTCCTCAGAAATTAACTTATCAATGACCAATTTCAGCCTATTTGCTATTGTTTTCGCTATAATTTTGTAGAGTATGTTACATAGAGAAATAGGTCTGTAATCCCCCATGTTTTTGGCTTCCTTTTTCTTGGGAACTAGTGCAATAAAGGTATGATTAATAGCCCCCAAAACTGTAGTCTTACTTCTTGACTCTTCCACGGCCTTAGTCAAGTCATCCTTGATTATCTCCCAGAATTTTTGATAAAAAAGGGCAGGAAAGCCATCAGGTCCTGGAGCTTTTTCTGCCCCCAGCTGAAACACGACTTTCTTTACCTCTTCCATGCAAATTGGTTTAAGCATTTCCTTGTTATCATTTTCTGTTATTAGACTTGGGACTCTTCCCATAATAGCATTCCATTCAGCCCCCTGATGCTGCACATCTTTTGTGAATAAGTTTTCGAAAAAACTTACTGCCTCTTGACTTATCTCTTCCCCGTTTCGAATAACTGAACCATCTTCACGCTCTAATTCACCAATTCTATTTCTACTTCTGTTTACTAAGGTCGTATGATGGAAGTATTTTGTGTTTTTATCTCCTTCACGAAGCCACAGCTCCCTTGATTTCTGCCTCCACTGACACTCCAGCCTAGCCAGAATTTCTGTTTGTTCAGCCTTCAGTTCTTTTTCCTTCGAGTATTCTTCTACTCCCATCCCTTTCTCAATAATTCTTTCATTTAGCTTTCTAAGCTCCGCCTCTATCCTATCACTTTCTTCAAAGATATCTTTGAAATGCTCCCTATTCCATACTCGAAGTTTGGTTTTGATATTGGACAATTTTTTATGGAAAGTGAGCAAGTAAGATTGCTTTCCAGCTCTATATTCCTCCCACCACTGAGAGATCTGCTCATATAAACCCGGGTCCCGAATCCACATTTTTTCAAAACGAAAGGGTGAGCCACCTTTGAAATCATTCTTTGAAATTGTTAGTTGAATCGGAAAATGATCAGACCCGCTGAAAGGTAATATGGAGGCTTCTAACAAGTTTGCAGCCTGATTCCAATCCCCAAATAACATAAACCTGTCTAACTTCTCGGCAATCTCATGATGGCCTTGTCTTCTATTGGTCCAGGTAAAAATACCGTTTTTTGCTTGCACTTCCCTTAACTCATTATTGTCCACAAAATCCTGAAAATCTTTTTGTACCCTAGTTAAATTATTTAAACCACCACGTTTTTCTGCGTTATTCAGTGTGGCATTGAAATCCCCACCTAACACGACCCTATCAGCCTTCATTTGACTTAAGGTGTCCGTTAACAACCTCCAGATATCTCTTTTTGCTGCTGTGGCAATTGGCCCATAAACATTTATCAACTTCACCTCATAATTGCAATGGAATTGCCTCACCGAAACTAACATCCAGCACTGGTTACCCACCATAAGTGTGCAGCTTACCTTATCGGGGTTCCAAATGACTCCTATACCTCCCGAAGCTCCATCCGCTTCCACGAAAACTCCTTCCCAACCTCTCCAAAACCTCATTCTGTTTTCCTGATCCTCCCTATTCCATTTTGTTTCCTGCACAAAGACTATATCTGGTTTATTCAAATCTATTTGACGTCTAAATAGGCGCCATTTGCTAGGGGCATTTAAGCCCCTAGCATTCCAGCTAACGATCCTCATGACTCCTCGGGAAGGGGCAGCTCCTTCCCGTTTCTTAAGATTGTTTGACTTAGTTTTGATTGTCCTTTCGCTTGCCCAGCCATGGCAAGTTTTTCCTTATTGGATTTACGTCCTTTTTGTTTGAAATACCTCATTCTAGGGGTTTTATAGGCCGCCTGAATTTGCTCCAAACCTCTTTCTTCCAGAATGCCTTCTTGGGATTCCTCGAAGTTTCCGTCCATGTCAGAATCTGTGTCTTGACACACCAGCTCCTGATTTTCCTTATTTTCTTCTTCAAACACCCCTTCCAAACCCGGGTCCCCTCCAAGCGCTGCAACTTCTAAAGCCTTTTTGCTCTCTACTACCCCACCTTCCGCCAAACTCAAACCCATGGCACCTACTAAAAGTGAGCAGTCCACTATGTTTTGCTCTTCATTCCGTGCCAACACTACCTCTTCTGCTGGGCCACCCTGCACAATTTGAGTTCCTCCCATAGTCACCTCCTTCGGATTGTTTCCACCACTGCCATCTGCCTGATTTTCCTTATTGCCTTCTTCAAACACCCCTTCTAAATCCGGGACCCCACCAATCGCCACAGCTTCTAAAGCCTTTTTTCCCTCTTCAACCCTACCTTTTGCCAGACTCAAACCCAGGGCACCCGCTAAAAGCGAGCAGTCCACTATGTTTTGCCCTTCATTCCGTGCCAACACTGCCTCATCTGCTGGGCCACCCTGCACAATTTGCATCCCTTCCATAAACACCACATCCAGGTTGTTACCACCGCTGCCAACTGTCTGACCCACTACCCCACATCCTATACTTGGAGGCCATATATCATCCACCAGCTCTTTTTCCATAGCCGTGAGAGGAAGACCCGTTTGAATACCAACAAATTTTGATTTACACATATCCCTCACTCCCTCGTACATATTGAGTCCATTGGCTGTTACCCACGCTGAACAGTTATCCTCCTCATGCTCCACCGATTTGCACCTCGGGCAAAGACCTAGCTTGTCCTCCTTCACTATTTCCTGCCTCCAAGTTCCACCGTCCGTCTCGAGGCCTATTTCTGTTGGGAGCTCCGTCCCCTGCTGGATCGCTATACACATTCTGAAATAGGTTCCTTTCATGCTGTCCTCCTGAACTTTATCCAAAAACTTAAACTTCCCTAAGTGCCTTCCAATTACCTTTAATGTATTTTCTGCCCAGAATTCAGATGGTAGGTTGTACAGCCGAATCCAAGTGGAGTTTTCCTCGATCACTTGCTTTCCCGTGTCAAAATTTGGGTGCCAGTCAAAGAAATGCATTTGTGTTCCTTCCATAAAGAATGGACCTGAATTTCTGACTTTGTTTTTTTCCGTTTGAGTGGGGAAAGTAATCAGATAAAAATTGTTTTGCATTGCCCTAACCACTGTCTTACTACCCCATTTCTCCATACACCAGTTTTTGATTACTTTCTGCTTCTTTGGAAACCCCCCACCCCATTTCATAAACAATCCTATATCTTTCAGTAGATTCCTAGTTTCCTTAACTGTATCTATTTCCAAGCATAATGCAAGTTTAGGATCAATCGATGACTCACCTTTATCACTACACGTATGCGTAATATTTCCCTTCCTGCTCGCGCCTATATCCTTTCTCCGCCAATGCCTTGACTCCACCCTGCTCAAGCTTATTTCTTCTCTACCCCAACCAGTCATCTTATTTCGATATTTATCGCTATTAACTGGCTGTCCAGCATCCCACACTCTCCCTCCACGCTTCCTGAAGAACCCATAACGGTAGGGCCATATCCATGGGGGCTCCTGTCTCCCTCTTTTAAATCTGGGAGTTTCCTGCGTCCAAAGTTCATTCCTATTCCTGTTCGCCCTATTTTGTCCAGCATTTGACGGATAACACTTATCCACCCATCTACCTTTCTCCCACACCCACTGTGGCCTGTAACACCCAAACTGATTCCAAGAGTCATTGATTTCATACGCATTTCCGCCATTTTTAACCCTGGCCCTAAACGTGTCCATTGGTTCCTCCCACTCCATTTCATCTCCCCACCCCTTCCTACTTCGGATTCTACATTCCTCCTGCCTGTCGTCCCACTGGACATCGCCCCTACTGCCCTGCAACACTTTCCCCTGCAGATCTTTCCCCTGGAACTCACGCCGCGCGCCTATCTCTGCCATTTTTTAGGTATTTTATCCTTGTTCATAACTTGCTTAGTACTTACATCATCAAGTTGCTTATGCTCTTTTTGGATGATATAGTCCTGTGATCAAGCTCCTAGACCACAAGGAAGTGAATTCAAATAATATTGCTTTGTGGTGAGATCATGCATCTTATCAGGTGCAACCATATATGATTCAAACATATAGTTGTATTCATCAAACTTAGCCAAATTCTTTAACTTCATATATTGCAAGATTTTATTAGCTTTTAGAGCTTGATTAGAAATATCGTCATAGAATAAATTAGTTAATGGCCATTTAAACTCATCAAAGCTAGCTTGAAAAATATCATCTTTGCCAAGATTTTTTTGATCCACTAAAATAGGATCTGATGGTTGTGTTGGAATATTTTTGGGCATGGGTCCTTGATTTGGTAGATTGTTCCACCAGTTTCTCAATTTTCCAGACATTAGTTTGACTGCATACAAAACCTTTGCTAGTTCTGTCCATGAACCACTTCTTTCAAACATATTTTCTAATGTGTTTTTCCATGTACATATTGCTTCATAAGGATTTACCAACTTGTCAATGTTCAAAATATAACCACTGGAAGCATACGGTCTCATTTTTTTTTATTTGATATTTTCAGTAACTAGTTCTTGCATTTCAATGTCCATTGATAGCTTCTTCAGTGATTCCCAAGGTTCTTTCTCTTCAATTTGCTTATACCCATAAAAATATAGATCTATTTCCTCAAAACTGCTATTTACAGAAGATTCAGAATCACTAGAAATTTCAGATAGAACTAAAGTATTTACATCAGAAGTCTCAACTTTAGATTCTTTTTTTGCAAAACTAGGTTCATCCATATACATAGGTTTTGCTTGTTCTTGCTCTACTCCCAATTTTGCAAGCCAATCCTTCAAGTGTTCTTCTTTGTTAGCTAAACTATGTTCCTTAATTTTTGGCATAGGAACATGTGGAGTTGGCTTGTGAGAAGGTTTTCTAGAAGTTGAAGCTTTATCTTGTTCGATGTTGGTAGGTTTTTTCTCTGAATAAGAACCTTCTTTTTTAGGGGAGGTTGTTCCACATTTTTTCCTTTTTTCTCTCTGTCTTCTTCTTCTAAACTATCTTTACTAGTTTGAGAAACTCTTATCTTTTTAGTAAGCATTCTAAATTTCTCGAGTTTCTTAGCAAAAAAATCTAAGAGAGTTTTATTTTCTAGATCATTAACTTTCCTAGTAGTCTCATTATTCTATTGGTCATCATAAATATGTGTAAGATAGTTATCCTGGTGTTGTTGAGTGGACATGATGGTTTTTACACTCTTGTGAACTTCTTTTACATCATAGCTTACACTAGCTATATCATTAGACAAGGTGGAACAATAATGCTCAAAACTTTTTGCAGAAGTATATATCTTTTGTTGATCTTCTAAAATAATGTCTAATTTATTTACAGCTTCTAAACTTAAATCACCAGAAAATCTTACATCTACAACCATGTCATCTAAATTCTCTTGTCTAGAGATCATCCATTGTGCCATCCAATTTCTCTGGGCTTCTGAGTTCTTTTTTTTTTCTACCCAGATCTATATGAAGTCTTGATTGATATCTTCCCCATAATCTCTTGTCAGAATTGATTATAGTAAATGTTTCAAGAGTTGGCCATCTTCCAAGCTCATAACCAATGATCTCCTGTTCTTGGTTGTTCAATTCCATTTTATATATGTTTTTCTTTTCAGAACCTACTCTTGGAAGCTTTTCTTTGTGAATATTTTCTTTCATCATACAATGCTTCTCACCCATCTTTGTAAGCTTAATCCCTTTTCCTTTCTGATCATTTTTTTCTTCTTCTTTTGGGGTCAAAGCTAGTCTTTGATTGACTTGTCGAGCCAATAGATCTATAAGCTCAGGATTACTACTGAGATTAGAAAGTTTGGCCAAAGAGGCTTTGAAAGGATAAGGATTGATAGATGGTTGTTTGTACATGGGGAACTAACTGGATGATCCTAATGACTCTTCAAGATTGTAGTCAAGATATGGCTTGTTGGATGTACTAGGGAAATTTTGTGACATTGAATAAGATCTTGTGGACATGCTTGGTCGTCCACTAGTTGATGCTTCAGGCTGCTCAAATAAAGTGTCATCAGGAAGTGCTCTTAGATCAATGTTGGCAGCCTATGACTTTGAGTACGGGGTTTTTTAGACAACAAAATCCTAGAGGGAGTTGGTACTTCTTGGAATCTAGGCTGAGATTGGTTAATGAGTTTCTTGATTACAGGGAAACCAATGTCAAACCTAGTTGAATCTAAATGTCAACCAAAATCATCAACATTTGAGTTTGCATCAGTCTAACTTACCCCGGCAGAAAACTTAGAAGGAGGAAAAATAGTATTTAACAATCTATATACACATCTACCACCTACTGTGGCATACAAAAAATTTGGTTACAAAATTACGCCTTTGACTTGTAATAGTAGAAAAAAAGTAGATTGAACATATTTATCATCAAGGTTAATGGTGAAATTGGGTCTAATAGACATTCTAGCATCACCACCTTTTTCTTCATTAGAAGACTTAACAAGGAGACCTCTAAACTATCCTATAATGGCTTGATCCCAGATTCTACATCGAGTATCTATAAGACTGGCAAAATATTCTACAGCAATATCATAATTAAAGTGTGGGTGTAATATGATGTCAACCAAGGAAAAGTGAACATGAAAAAATACTTTTTCTTTCCACCATTTGATGTCTTCAGGTAATAGGAAAGGAAGGTACATAGGAAAGATTCCTACACTAGACACTCTAAGAATGATCTCGAATTGACACACAAAATTCATCATTTTTGCTTTAATGCCTTTCTCAGGATATAAATCAGAAATTTTCCATTCTCAAAGATTTATCATGAAAAAGTGCAATCGAAGATCATGAGAGGATAGTCTTAATGGCATTCTCAAAGAGGCATAATGGGCAGCATGTTGGTTGTCATACAAGGGAATACAGAGGTGTGAGTATCAATGCACAGTCAAAGACTTAAGGGCAACAATACCATGAAAAATGCTAGATGTTAAGATATTTATCATAAGTATCAGGGTAGTCTACTTTCCAAAAGGAATTTATTATGACTATACAATGCAAGTGAAGACCTCATGTGAACAATACAAAAAAATCACATAAAAAAATGTCATGAGATCAAAAAGGAATATTTCAAATGATGACTAATGAGGGAAAAACTTTCATACAATGAAAATAGCCTTAAACACTAAGGCAAAAACTAATTCAAGAGCCTTGATCATAGACACCTGATCACAAAAAATTGCATTATTTCCAAGATTGAAATGAATAATATGTAGAAGGTGATTTTGGTGCCAAATGAGATCATGATGAGCCAAAAAACCATGAAGTTACGAGTTTGTGATCAAAATTTAGTGTAAGTTTGAGTTTCAGTCTAAGATGGAGATATATGAATGTAACCAAGTTGCACCCCAATGAAACCATGAACCTTGTGGATGTAATTCAAGACGTATATGGTTGCTAAGGATTTCAAATTGATGTTTCATCTATAATATAGATACAAATATGAAGTCATATTAAAAACTAGGAGAGAATGCAATTTAAAAATTTAAAACATTATAATATATGTGCTTTTCTCATTTCCATAGTAGTAAGAACACAAGATAATGATACATATTTTAATAATCCAAAAAAGTGATCAATTGGATATGAATTTACAAATTCAATATACATACTTAAAAATCAATCCAATAAACCCTCTAGGTCTTCTCTACTCTTTATCGTGTCAAGTAAATTATCTCATGGTCAGACTCACACACCTTTCACAAGTTCTGGTTCACGGGTCTCCCCTTATATTTGATCAAATGAATGTTGGCTACCACGACAAGGTTTGAGTAGTGAATAATCTTCCAATGCATGTCGAAGTCCTCAAATAGCCAAACGTCAGACTTCTTAATTGGGTACCATCTAAGCCATGTTCTAATAACAACCATTGAACATATAGGATTTTCTATGTTTTCTCCATCTATAATTGGGGCCTCCAATTTATTTTTTGGATTCAATACAACAACAAAAGTAATAATTGTTTCCCTCTTCATTGTATTCATCTCCAATCACTGCATAAATGTATCTTGCATTGATTGTGCATCTAGTTAGATGCATTTAATGAAAATTACAAAAGAACTACAAAGTAAGATAAAACTAGGAATTTTGTAAACCATGCAAGTAGATATATTACCTTATTCTAGTAGATTTGATATATGATCAAATTCAACAGATGATTGCATCTTCGTGATTTGTAGGCTCATTGGAAGCCAATATGTGTCAAATGGGGTTAGACTTCTTAACAGCCATTCATCAACCTACTCCTTTGAGTCACATTAATTCTAGGATTGAACTATACATGAAGAAAAAAAGCATTCCATCTTCCATGTATGGATAGTCCATGAACCTGCATTGGAGTTGCTAAAAGAGTGTATCTCACTTGATCATGTTAGTGTACAACAGTCTTCATATTTTATAATTTTAGTATCATCTACCAACCAAAAAAATTCTATGAACTAAAGAATTAACTTCATTACCTAGACCCATAGCATGATTACACCACTAGACAATTTATTTTTCATTAGTCAACTTTGCACTATCTTTCTAATTTAACTATTCTCGTACTAAGGCTCTTTTAATACATGCTTCTACACCATCATGCTCCCCCTTTCCATTCTTGGCTTCAGAGAAATTCCACATATTTTGAACACCACTAATCCTATGCATCTTGCTCAACCAATAAAACATTTTGCAGTTCTTGAATTGTGATGTACAATTATCTGACCATATGATATGTTGAATGAATGATATGCCCCTGCTAGCCAAATCAGTGTAGAACATATGAAAGAAACCTTGCACAAACTCTATATAATGTGCAATCATCACTAATGTAAAAGTGATACTCCCTCAATACCTTCTTGTTATCTTTTGTATTATCAATTGCATGAATGAATGTTATATACACAAATATAACAACCTGTGTGGAGTTCTAGTATTGTGATTGCACCTTGTTATGTGGCTATACTGTGTATTTCTTTGTAAATTAGACAACTAAAATGATGGTATGAATTGGAAATTAGTCCTTACATAATTTGAACTGTGAGTCCAATAATCAAGCTCTAAGTGTATGCCTTGTATACTCATAGACCACATGATTAAAAAAAATCCCATAAACCGATACACCAGAATCTTATCATTGACCAATTCACACTTTTTTTCTTCTTTCCTATCTTTTAGATTATAGGTCATTGTCTTGTATTTTCCAAATTCCATAATTTCATTTCCAACTGCACGTGTACTATCCATGAGTTGGAAAATTGGAAAATATTGCAGGCCAGCACAATGAACACATGTGGCATATAAACATGATTTCTTGTAAAAAACATTAACCTTCAACTCTTTCACATAAAATGGTAGATAAGAAATCCTTTGAAGAACTATGTGGAGGTCTTATGTTGTACATTCCTACAAAACATTGTTAGTATGCATATCTACACATATACATTGATAAACATCATAATGGTTAGAAAAATCAATACATATGTACTCTACAAAGACAAGTAGTGCATGTGTGATTTATTTTGACATAAAAAGGACTTAGTATTTAAAAAATATTTAATTAATTTTAACTTGAGGATACATCTCTACACATTTAGTGAAAAATTGGTTTTGAGTCATATATAAAAATGTTTTGGATGTGGCTCATGGATTTGACTACCTATTCTCCTTCTTACAACATCTCTTTGATTAGGAGAGACTCTTGAGTTATTCTTCCAAAATTATTGTATTAGGAATCTCAAGGCTTGAACAATTTATTTATCTTTCCATGGTAGTCTACCCAAGAATTCCCATAACTCATTGTTATTTGGATTTTCCACTCTTTCATGCCTTATTTTGGCTCTCATTAGAGATGATCTACTTATTTTTAAAGTTTTACTCATCTTTGGAAGGATCATCTTATTCCTAGTTTGATTGCTTACCAAGGTTGATTCCATCACATGTCATGTGGCATTACTATCTTTCATGCATGAGGTAGAACCCATGCTCTCATATGCACTCATTAGATTCTTTACAATAGATTTCTCAATTGAGTCATCCAATTTGCTTAGCCCAAGAATCTTCATGGTGGGCCTAAAATTGAGTTGCCTCATCACTTCAACAAATAGTTGACATCTTCCAACCTCATTTAGCTTCTCAAAAAATAATTTCCATTTCCTCCTCGCATATCTTTGACGTGTACATTTTGGAATCTTATCAACCATTGGTTTTTAAAAACTAACATCAATATCAATCAAATATTTAGGTTTTCTATGCAAAACTCTAGGAGAAGTTCTCAAAGGTAAAGTTGCATCTACAGTAGGAATGTAAACATCCAAAATAGATGGTGTACCTTCAACTAAAGATGAAATTGATGATGTACCTTGAAATTGAAATGTAAATGATGTTGTACTTCCAGTTTGAGATGTGGTATGTGGAGTGTCTTCTAGTAGAGATGTTTTTGCTGATGTGCTTCAACACCACATGTAGATGGTGGTGGAAGTCTTGTAAAATAATTTTGTCTTTTTAGTTTGTTCCTCCCTTTTTCTATCCTTTTTGGATGGTTCTTGTGAGTTAGAGTTTATCAAATAAGGTCTAGTGTTTATGTTGGTCTAATGAACTTACAAAAAACCTAACTTCTTGGTAGCTTTATTGGTTTGATCTAATTCTTCATTGAATTGTTTGGTCAATTCTTAATCTCAATCAGGCTAATGTAGTGTAGAAAAATGTATCACTTTATGTTTTCACACTTGTTTGGGCTCTCCTTGATAAAATTGGCCTTCTTTATGCCTTATTTGGTCCTATTTTGCATCCACAAGCCTTATTAAATGCATTTTTCTTAGGGTAATCCTCACATTTAATAAATTACAAATCATGATTCAATGTTTGAGGTTGTGTGTTCTAGATCTGGTGATATGGGGATCATATGCCACCTTGGTCGTATGGGTCTTGATGGAACCCCTAAAAATGCTTTGTGTTCCATCTGAAAATCTTGCAAAATCGGGTTAATCCCATGTTCGTAGGATTAGGGTTTCATCCATTGTCATTACTTTAGTGTTTATGTTGCTAAAACCCTCTCCCAAAACCCCCTAAGTCTCATTCCTTTGGAAACCATTCTAATTCATCATTGACCCTTTGTCAGTAGTTCCTGATCTATTAAGACATATATTATGTCATTGAATCCATCCTATTACAAGCCCTTGAGTTCTAATGGTCCCGACTGTTGCCCATTGTTTTAATACAAAAAATACCTTAATAGTAGCATGGGATATTCTTTTCTCAAAATATATGTTGGTTCCTAGATTGGAATTTAATTTTTCTATCAGTTGCCTAAGGTTGTAGCCTTAATCCCTTTGTCCCCATCTATCATCTCCCTAGTGGTGGCCCCTTCTTGAGAACTAATATATTTTTCATGTGCAAGTTTTATGGTTTTATGATGATCGTTCAATCATTGTAGGCAGATCCTAGCCATTCCTTGTTCCCTCGCTTTGATCTATTTTTCATTTAAAAATTCCAATGAGCTGGTGGGCAAGCACCACGTTCCTTCTGTAGTGGTGAGCCCAATTCCTTTTAAAGGTTAGTGGTTTGTATTTTAATGAAATCAACGGTGGTTGTTTTTTGATGTGGCCTCATTTGGGTTGCTCCTTGCCACCCTATCCATTTTTATTTTTGTCTTCAAATATTGCCATAGGCTAGTGGGCTATGAACATCTATCCCTTTTTCAGAGGGACCCACCTAGCTTTGGATATAGCAAACACTTTATCAAGTGAAAATCGACAGTTGCTAGTGGGTGACGTAGGTCAATCCTAACCAATCCATGCCATCCTGTGTAAGACCCATCCATGCTTTCCATCTCGCGGTAGGGAAGTTGGCATGCACCACATGGAGTAGTCTGAAGGGTAGAACTAATATTCTAAAGGGAAAATATTAAAGAAAAATATTTCCATTAAGTATAAAAGATGAAGTGTGTGCCATTGAAATAATTTATTTGGTACTTGTTTATGATATAATGAGCTATTTTTGATCTCGACCATTAATTATGTTAGAGGTTTGCACATGCAAGTTAGTGTGTTGAGTTAAGGAAAGAACAAGTTGGCAGATTGAGATAAAATATTGGTCATTCCTCATCGTCCCTCTGATAAGAGCTGCAAGTGGGTTATTTCCCATAGGCGAGTGAGAAAATGTTACATGATAGGCTTTCTTTAATGCTAAGTGGATGGTGGAGTTTGTCGACATGGATGTTTATCCACATGAGTTTTTCTAATTGGACAAAGGAAAAGGATGCATGTTATCAACCTTTTCAAAATTAATTTCTATGATTCAGATTATATGTTGATCTATCTCACCATGTGATCAATGGTGGAGATTCAAAATTGAGTGGTTGTCTATCAGCTTGCTCACACGAGCCTTCTATGAGAATTAATGATCAACAAACTTTAATGGTTTGATATAATGAGAGTTGATAGCCATTTTCTTTACAATTGTATTCATCAGAAGCTAATTAATTGAGCCTCTTTCTGAGAGAATGGTGTAGAGAGTTTTTGATAAGGAAGTTGTAGAAATATCAAGGCTGCTTTCTTGGGTAAGTAGGTGTTCATACCTACTTTGTTGCAATTACGTATAAGTTAGTTTGCGAGCTCTATTTTCCTAGGGTGGTAAGGATTTAAATTTTCTTCATTTTCCACTTAGATTGATAAGCATTGTGTGGGTCTGAGGGTTTTATTTTCTGCAATTTCAATTTGAGAACAAACTAGTGACTTTTCTTGCAAGTGAAGGGTTGGCTAGTTCTTGTTCTATTTTTTGTAAGAATGATTAGACCTAGTGAGTTTTTCCATCCAGTTAGGAAGTCTAGGAGGACTAGTATGTTTGAAGTTCAAGATGATACACCTAAAATTGAACAAGGCATATCGGGAGCTCTTGTAAAGCCAAAGGAGAAGAGGAGAGCCCATAAGAAGTCTAAGAAGGGTGGTGTCAGGAGCACTTACAACCTTAGGAGTAGGATTGTAGATCATATCTAGGGTGATTCTAGTGGGAAACTATTTGTATTGTGGGAAGAAGAAGAATAAGTACCACAAGGCTTATGATTCTTATATGGAAAAGCATAACTCTTCCATGGAGGATTCAGTTGGTCCTTTGAGCGATGAAGGAGATATAGACCAGGAGTATGGCCATTACCTTCTCACAATGGCATGTCAAGAGTATTCTTATCATGGAGAAGTAGTGGCTTCTCTAGTTTTCACAAGAACACAAAGTGGACATGCCTACTCTAATTCTAAACAATTAAAGTAAGGGTATGTGTAGGATCATCATGGAAAAAACAAGCCCTTAAGTGGCAAAAAAAATCGAAAAATCAGAGTTAGGCAACCTAATGTAAAAATTTGAATAAGTTATCTATATTTTTTCAAAAATATGTAAGAATAAAATCTATAGCAAATTGAATGTAGTTTCTAAACTACTAGGTTTATTTAAAAAATCTATTTGGTGAAAATTTGAAATTTCAATGTAGTAGTACTTAAATTTCAGGAAAAATAATTAGGTGTTTGTGACCACCCTAACCATAATAAAGTGATAATATTTTTTATAAGATTTTAGATATAATTAGAGAACTCATGTCCCGATGTGCATAAGTTTTGTAATTTTTTTCCTAGTAAATAATTAATTATGAATTTTTTATTACAACTTTTAAAAAATATAAAAAATTGTATGTTTGACCACCAACTTGGTCAAAACTTCATGAAATTCAATTTTTTTTAATCCTATAATATGTGAAGCATAGAATGTGACACATATTTTGGATTAAAAATGTGATACCGTTTGAAAGCTATAGATGTTTTTCAAGCAGCCTATCAATCAAGACTTTAGTCATAATTCAAATAGAAAATGAATAATAATCATTTATTAAATTCAAAGTAAAGCATAATTTATATTAGTGGAAAGCTGAGAAACTCCTTTAAAAACCCTTTTCGTTTCATCAATTTTGGGTAAAAAAAAAGTAGTCAACCACATACCCTACACATACCCATCATATCACCACTTTTTGGCCTATCATGATCCTGCACATACCCGTAACACCTCGGTTCTATTTTTTTTTTATGACACTGCTGCCACAATGGCTGGCTTGTCTTCTTCAACAAACATGCAACTTTTTATTTTGGGTTTTGATGTGGAGAATCCTCTTTGATTGGCGTGGACAAGGGATTTTGGTGTTGCTACAGCAATGAACAATGCCTTTTGGAGGGTTAGATGAACTTCTTCAACACACTATATGGGTTTTATTTTTTGCTTTCCCCCCACTTTGTAATGTGCAAATATAACTGTCTGGGGAAGTTTCTCAAATTGAAATGAAATTAAGTGTCAAATGTAAATGTGACTAAAATTGTAATTTGTTTTGATGCTTGTTGCTCCCATGTTTCTATAAATGGGATTTTAGGGCTAGTTACAAGGGTTTAAATTTTAGGACTCAAAGTGGTCTAGGTTGGAAATCTAAGCTCATGAAAGAAAAATTTGTAAATTCATGCACAAATGAATAGATTAGTATGGAGTTTAAGGTATAAGTTGGTTTTTAATGAACTTAATTAGTTTTACAGTAGTAGCAATATATAAATGAAAATGCAAATTTGAAAGCATCTTCTCTCCTATGTATTGTTCCTCCCAGATTATAAATGAAATGCTTAAAGATCTTTTTGTTTATCTTCGATTGTTTTGGTTGAATCAGTGATTTTATTTCTACTTTGATTCAAAGAACTAGTTAAAATGCTTAAATAAGATCATAGGTTTGAGAGAGAGGATTCTAGGATTGTCAACTAGTTTTTTCTTTCGACACAGTGAGTTGAATATTTTAATACAATACGTAAGTAGTCCACAAATACTAGTTTGAATTGCTAGTGTATTACAGATTATTAAAAATGTGAACCCGTTACCCAAAGATAAAGCATTGATCTATTTGTTTGGTTATCTTGAATGTAAATGAGTCAGTCATGTGCCTAGCCAAGAACTCCAAATAAGAAAGAAAATCATTTAAACACTTTCAATTACAACATATCATTATGAAATACCATTTTATTCCTTGCTATAGATAGTAATTTTCTTAAGGGTCATCCAAATCCTTGATGAATTTTATCTATTTGCACCCTATAGGAATATATCTATTTTCTTGAATGTTCTTAATAAAAAGAAGAATATCATATGAGCATAATCAGGATCACCCTCATGGGTTTCAAAGGAGCCCGAAGAGTAGAAGTAAGGGCCGAGTAATCCTTACTTGTTTGTTGGCCAATCCTTACCTATGCTTATCATTGTATTGTTAAAAATTCATAGGCATATGATGAGATCTAGTTTGGTTCTAAAAAAATAACCAATAGATTGGTAACTCTACTGGTGAACAAACTTTGAATCTCTAGTTGTAGTCCAGAAGTATTAGAGTTTAGTACATTGCAAATACAAATCCATTTTCTATTTGGTTTTGGCATCAACTTGGGTAAATTCTCAGTTATGTTGCTTAGAATTTTTTGTGTTTCCCCTAAAACTTACAAATTCTATTAAGATCTACCATAATTCCATGAATATTTTCATAATTCCTCACTAAATGTGGGTTGCAACTCTGAGATCTCTACACCAGTATGCATTATTTGAAAGAATCCAATAAAATAGAATGGAAATTTTCTAAGAAAAGATAAGGTAGACCTAATCTCACATGATGAAGTACCTTGATGGGAAGCTAGAGAGAAAATTTCAAAGGACTGCATTTTTATCTTGAGAGAGTCAAAGAATTTTATTAAATCTAAACATCCAGTTTATATTTTAAGTTTTAAACATAGAAAGGGTTGTGTTGTAGAGAATATAAAGGATTCATGTATGACTCCTATATTGAAGAAGACTCAAAGTGAAATCAACCTTTGACAGAAACTTCATATTGTTGAAGTTTATTCCTCTATGAAGGAGGTGGCGAATTTATGCAAAGAACTTGATGAAATTGTGATGATAGCTTCCGATCTACAAAGTTTTCTCATCAAAAGCATAATTCAAAGCAACTACAACATGTCTAAGTATTTCCCCTATTTTGGTTTTCAAGAAGCATAAATATGTGTGAAATCCATATTGAATGATTTGGAGAAAATTGTGTTTCCCTATTAAGTGAATTGAGCACTAATAAAGGGAATGGTAGTAGTAATTTTACCTACTTCTAAGATATAATTTGAAGTTTCTATGATATGATGAAGAAGTATGATTTTTTTGAAATATTCCCATTAGAATGCTCTAAGGCATAGATGTATTTGAATTGCGCACCTTAAAGTCATGATTAAATCAAAGAATGGGGAATTAAATGATCAACTATAGAGTTGATGTTTGAAGATTGTAAAAGAGGTGCAAAAAATGTATCATTTCCCTATTTGTCTCTATGGAGTGTCAAGTGAGAATATGAAGAATGTGCAGCCTATGTCATACTCTCATAGAAATTTCTCTATTGGGAGGTATAAACCATTGAATTTTGATAGTATTCAGGGTTTCCAAAACCTTATTCCTAATGATGTTAGGGAACATTTGCCAAAATTTAAAGGCAAGATCTTAGAGCCATCTTCTAGACATTTACATACATTTATGGACTTGATGGGAGACCATGAGATAAGTCATGAAGATGTTGTCATGAAGCTTTTTGTTCAATCTTTAAAGGAAGATGCTAGAGATTGGTTTTCATATTTACTAGTGTGTTCTATCCCTTCATGGAATGAGTTCATGATAGCATTTATTGAATAGTTTGGTGAAAGAATTAATCCAATTTTAGTATGGAAAAAAATTATGGAAATTCAAAAGGATGAAGAAGAGTTAGTTCCAACTTTTAACCTCGGATTTGCAAAAGAAATAAGAGATGTTCTTGAAAAAATGAGACCAAGTGATGCAAAATGTTTAATTGTGTATTTGGGTGCATTCGATGAAGAAATGAGTTATTTTTTGAGAGATAAGGAGCCCAGAACATTACATCATGCATATCAAATTGCCATGGAAATTGAAAACAACTTGAGATACTCAATGATGAAGGGTTATATAGCTGTGAGTGTGGGTTATTCTAGTACATCTCTTACAATTGGATTAGATAATAGAAGTGATTTTCATAATAATGATGCTTCTATTGTTCTAATTTATCTATCATTTCCCAATGTAACTAGTGGTGAATTACAAATTGAACATCAACAACTTTTGAGAAATACTGATCAAGTGCCTTTTGTCAAAGAATTATCAAACATGAAAAGGCATAAAGGAGAATCACCATATGATTTATTTGCAAGGTTTTTGGATGCCTTGTTGTAAATTCCTAATAATTTCAGACTTGAGGATTTAGTATGCATTGACTTGTTTTGTGAAATTTTTGAGCCAATGCTAAGTACCTTGCTGAAAGAATTTAAGCCTCAAGGATTTGATCAAATGTTAAACTAGATCAGGATTTTTGAGGAAGCTAAATGTGATTATGCATAAAGTATGATGTATCAAAGTGTCAATAGTGGTTGCTCTATTGAGAAAAATCATAAAGAAACCCAAACAAGTGAAAAGGATATAGTAGAGAATAGACATCCATTTTGTGGTATGGGTGAGGACAGTGATAATAACCCATCCATAAGTAGCCTTTGTGCAAATTAGTACATTGGTGTTAATGAAGAAAATGTATTTATGACTATTATTGATGCTTCATCACAAATCAATGGTTAAGGTACTGATAATGAGAGTTTGAGATTTCACTCTGAACACTCTGAGCTTAGTGCATGTTATAATGAATCCCATTGTGATAATGATCATAGGAAAAGTGAGGGCTCTATTTATTTTTCATAGGAGTATCAATCTTTTTATGAAGTTGATCTAGAAGAATTTTCTTTGCATAAGGGATGCAATGATATTAATGCTCATAATGTTTTACCCTTACAAGTGAATGAAAAAATTCCATGTGATGGATACTTGGAGTGCAATCCAGTTATTTCAAAACTATAAAATGCTAACTTTCTATGAGGGATGATGAATTTGAAGACAAGAATGTATGTGTTTAGCATCCTAATGCTAAACATAGTGCTAACAATAATGAAGATGGTGCTGCTAACCAACAATATCATGTCCTAGTTGTTCCTAATTGTCTATGTGAAGTAGAGATGGAATATGTAAGTTTTGTTGCAAAAATGGACATTGGTTGTTTTTGAAAAGGAATGTATTGATGAGGAAAGGGATGAAGAAGTTTAATGTTAATGAACAAAAATAAGACTATAATGAACCTTTCACATTTGATTCAACATACTTATCAATAGATGAGGTACATGAGGGACTTGTTGTTGACCCTATTAACTCTGACTTATTTGAACCATCCTTTGAAACATTTTTCTTTGAGTTAAATGATGATTCAAAGGGTAAATAAGAATATGTTACTAAGCCTGAAATGGAAGTATTCTTTGATGCATGGGATATGATTGAGAATGGGGTTTGTGGTAATGACCCTAGTCTAAATAAGATCAAGGATGCTATTGGTTCTAATGAATCATTTTTCTAGGGAAGTGGAGCATATGGTAGTATGCCTATTTCACACTGCTCTGATGAATGTGGACACCAATTGGAGAGTATTCCTGTATATGAAAATTTATTGTTCATCATGGAAGATGACTACTTTTCTTGCTTGGTGTAGAAACCAGGAGATGATTCCAACCTTTTACATGAGCCTTATACTAATTATGAGTTACTTGAAGTGGAATTACAATGTGACTTCAAAGGGTTAGGGAAAATGTTTTTGGATGGAATTATTAATCAAAAAATTTATAAAAGTTTTCAGTTTAATGTGAAAACTGGAATTGATGTCAACCCTTTGGTGTCAATGATCAAGTGGAATACAATTTTTTTCAATTTCCAATCGAGTTAGAGGAGTATTTGGTGGAGAATAATTGTGAAATGTGTCGGTGTAATTAACTATTTAATTACATCTTCATAAGTTTACTTAGGCAATCTTTAACTCCTAAGTTATAGGATCTTATCCTTATCTTATCGAGCTATCTTTTTGCTCAAGATAAGATTTAGTTGTTGCATGCTTGCCTTTTATAAGCAAGCCTCATCTTGTACATTTGTATCAATAAATCGTGAATCAATCTTGCATATTGATATAGCAAGCATTCTCGCCATCAATCTCTCTTGTGTGGAAGTATTTTTGTCTAGCAATAGATTTCTGGAAATCTAACAAATGAACAAGGTAAAATAATACATTGATTATGGATTCCAGTTAATGTTTGATTTCAATTTTTAGTTGGACAAGGTTAATTATTATAATGGAAAGTTCAGACACATGACACTTATGATTAGTTGTAGTGACCACAATAGGATTAGCTAGTGGGAAAATCATGGCATTTTTTTCAGCCTTAGTCTAGTACAGACAATAGAGAATAAGTTTTTTTACAGAGGTAAATAATGGTTTTAAGTTTTTGGGGGCCCAAGGCCACCAATTGAAAATGAAGCCTATTAAACCTAGAATATAGATTGAGATTATGTGCACCAGGAGGGACTTCTGAGAAAATTTAAAATGAGGAACTTATTGTACAATCTTGTAAATATTGTATATATGTTGGTGTGATTTGGTTTGGTGTTTTCTTGCCTTGTCTAGGCAAGTCTTGGTTTTGGTCCTCTATGCTTGGTCTTCTTCATCCTAAGATTCCTTGATCTCGCTCTATTTTGAGGGAACAAAGATCCCCAATAGGAGCCACTGATGGAACCCCTAAAAATGCTTTGTGTTACATCTCAAAATATTTCACAATTGGGTTAATCCAATGTCCCTAGGCTTAGGGTTTCATCCATTGTCATTACTTTAGGTTTTGTGTTGCTAAAATCCTCTCCCAAAAACCCCTAAGTCTCATGCCTTTAGCAATCATTCTAATTCATTGTTAACCCTTTGTCATTGATTCCTGATCTTTTAATACATATCTTATGTCATTGAATATCCTATTACCGGCCCCTAAGTCCTAATGATCTCGACTATTTTTAGTTACATTATTACAAAAATTACCTTAATAGTATAATTGGTTGTTCTTTCCTCAAAATATATGTTGGGTCCTAGGTTGGAATTTAATTTTTCTATCGGTTTCCTAAGGTTTTAGCCTAATCCAGGTATGTCCCCATATATTTCTTGCCTAGTGGTCACCCCATCTTAAGAACTAACATATTTGACATGTGCAAGTTTTATGGTTTTATGATGATTGTTCGATCACTGCAAGCGGATCCTAGTTGTTACCTATGCTCCTGCTTTGATCTATTTTTCATTTAAAAATTCTGATGGGCTAGTGGGTGAGTGCCTCGTTCCTTCTATAGTGGTGGGCCCAATTCCTTTAAAAGGTTAGTGGGACATATTTCAATGAAATCAATGGAAATTGTTTGGCAATGTGGCTTTATCTGGGCTGCTCCCTGCCACCCCATTCATTTTTATTTTTATCTTAAAATATTGTTGTGGGTTGGCAGGCTGTGAACATCTATCCCTTTGTCAGAGGAACCCACCTGGCTTTGGATGCAGCAAACACTTTATCAAGTGGAAATCGATGGTTGATAGAGGGTGATGTGAGTCAATCCTAACCAATCCCTATCATCCTATGCAAGACCAATCCATGCTTTCCATCTCTCAATGGGGAAGCTGACATGTGCCACATGGAGTAGTCTGAAGGGTGGAACTAACATTCTAAAGGGAAAATATTAAAGAAAAATATTGCTATTAAGTATATGGGATGAAATGTGTGCCATTGAAATGATTTCTTTGGTATGTTTTTACGATATAATGAGTTATTTTTTATCTCAAATGATAATTTTGTCAAAGGTTTGCACATGTGGGTTGGTGTGTTGAGTTAAGGCAAGCACAAGTGTGCAGATTGAGAACAAATCTTGGTTGTTACCTAGCATCCAACTAAGAAGAGTTGTAAGTGGGTTATTTCCCATGAGCATGTGGGAAAATGTGACACGACAGGCTTTCTTTAATGCTAAGTGGATGATGGAATTGTGCCAACAAGCTGGATGTTTATCCACATGGGTTTTTCTGATTGGACAAAGCAAAAGGATGAATGTAGTTATCCTTTTCAAAAGTAATTTCTATGATTCATATTATATGTCAATCTATCTCACCGTGTGATTAACGATGGAGATTCAAAATCGAGTGGTTTCCTATCAGCTTACTCACATGAACCTTCTATGAGAATTAATGATCAACACACTTTAATGGTTTGATATAATGAGAGTTGATAGCCATTTTCTTTACAATTGCAATCATCAGAAGCTGAGTAATTGAGCCTGTGTCTAAAAGAAACGCATAGAGTTTTTGATAAGGAAGTTGCAAAAATATCAAGGTTGTTTTCTTGGGTAAGTAGGTGTTCATACCTACTTTGTTGCAATTATGTATAAGTCAGTTTGTGAGCTCTATTTTCCTATAGTGGTAATGGTTTCAATTGCCTACATTTTCCACTTAGATTGATAAGTATTGTGTGGGTCTGAAGATTTTCTTTTCTGCAATTTCAATTTGAGAATAAACTAGTGAGTTTTCCTGCAAATGAAGTGTTGGCTAGTTCTTGTTCTATTTTCTATAAGAATGAGTAAGCCTAGTGAATCTATCCAACTAGTGAGGAGGCCTAAGAGGATTAGTATTCTTGACATTCAAGATGATAAACCTAAAATCAAAAAAAGACATATCGGGAGCTCCTATAAATCCAAAGGAGAAGAGGAGAGCTCGTAAGAAGTCTAAGAAGGGTGATGTCAAGAGCACTTACAACCTTAGGAGTAGGGTTGTTGATAATAACTAGGGTGAGTCTGGTAGGAAAATAGCTAAGTCTTGTGGGAAGAAAAAGAATAAGTACCACAAGGCTTATGATTCTTATATGGGAAGGCATAACTCTACCATGGAGGATTCGACTGGTCCTTTGAGTGATGAAGGAGATATTAACCAAGAGTACATCCATTACCTTCTCACACTAGCATGTTGGGAGTATTTTGATGATGTAGAAGTAGTGCCTTCTCTAGATTCAACAAGAACACAGAGCAGGCGTGCCTACTCTAATTTTGAAGAATTAGAGTAGCACCATGGTTCTATTTTTTTTTTATGACACTGTTGTCACAATGATGAGATCGTCTTCTTCAACGAATGTGTAATTTTTTGTTTTTGGTGCTAACATGGAGAATCTTCTTTGATCAATGTGGATGAAGTATTTTGGTGTTGTTGCAGCGATGAACAATGCCTTTGGAGGGTTGGCTGATCTTCTTCAATAGACTATGTGGGTTTTGTCTTTTTCTTTCCCCCCACTTTGTAATGTGCAAATATAACTGTCTAGGGGAGTTTCTGAAATTGAAATGAAATTAAGTGTCAAATATAAATGTGACTAAAATGGTAATTTGGCCTGATGCTTATTGCTCCCATTTTTTTTAAAATGGGATTTTAGGGCTAGTTACAAGGGTTCAAATTTTGGGTTACAAAGTGGTTTAGGTTGGAAAACTAAGCTCATGAAAGATAAATTTGTAAATTAATGCATAGATGAATAGATTAGTATGAAGTTTAGGGTATAAGTTGGTTTGTAATGAACTTAATTAGTTTTACAGTAGCAACAATATTGTTGATGGTGTTTTCTGCACAACAACTTAGACAAGATACAAGTATCCTATCTCTCTTAAAAGGTAAATCTCTATCAACAATCCTCAAGAGATAATGGCAAGGTCTCTAATGTCAAGTCTTGACAATGCATAAACAACTTAGTGATAAATATGAAAATGTTGGTAATCACAAAGGGACCTTACTACAAGAAAATACTGAATCTTCAAATTTGTCAGATCTAGCAATATGGTGATACTTCAAATCCTAAATCTAACCCAGATAATAAAAGAAATAGCAAAAGATAAGGGTTTCAAAGAGATTTCTAAGATTAATTCTAATCCTAAGATTAACAATGCAAATGATAAAACACCTAAAATGGATCAATCCCTCAAAAACTAATTCCTGCTTGACCTAGATAAATCTACAATCTTACAGAATTAGTGCAATCTTCTAAGGCATAAAATATTTTCAAGTCATGAACATTTATCCAAACAACCCTATTGTAATTGAAATGAACAAGCATTCACACATGAACTAAGCACAGTGAATATCAAAGTCCAGGCTAACTTTGCAAAGCAACTAACAGTCAGCTAGCTGCAAAAAGTATGGACTATAGATTGTTGCAACACTTCAAGCATCAAATCATAAACAACATTAATTCATCTAACATTAAACCTAACATGTATCAAATAAACTTAAGAAATTTCAAAAGATAGAATCACAGGAACCATTCCAGATAAAATTAACACAAGAAAGGCACCAAATCACAATGTCTTTACTTGCATTAAGTCATCCAAGGTAGCAACAATTTCAGTCTTATGTTACAACACTTGATTGAAAACAATCCTGCCTACTAACTTCTTACTCTAATACTAAATCTGCTCCAATGTAACACTATCTAGCCCTTTAAAATGAGGCACTAACCCTATTTATAGAGATTACATCTTATGTCAGCCCAAATAGGGTTACAAAACAATTGGCCCCTAAAACAAGTCAACCAAAGGAATTCAAAATAAAGTAAAGTATGCATTAAATGCTTGTACTCCATCCAAGTCGGCCTGGAATTTCCAACATGACTCGGTCCAATGCATGTGAAGGATGAGGAGGAATAATAGGGAAGCACAAATTCTGATGAGGCATTGTATTAACTACTCTCCCCTTTGTCCTTATCTCGCTCCATTTTATCTTGCACCATTAAAAATATCTTCTCCAAGTCGTCTATAGGTGGAATAACTAACACTTTAATTTTCCTTTCAATGGACTTAATGTCTTCTCTTGACTGCTTTACAACCTTATCACAATCCACCTTCATGGTTTGATACTTATCCATTATTGCAATGTGTGTGGAAGCATCATCTAACTGGTGTTCAGTGACTGGGTCCTCATTGACTAAAGAATATACATCTCGCCACCATTTTCTCAATTGCTCCAAGTTTAGATGTTTTGCTGCAAACCTCTTCCTCCTTGTCATAACCTCGAAGAAAGAAATGCATTTGTTGTAGATTTCAGTCAAGGTATTCTCATTTTTCTTTCCCTATTTGTGCACCCTCTTTAGAACCATTTTCCTTATTTTCAAAACTTCGTGCCATTCCCAGGGTTCTGCAACTTTGGAAGGAGAAATAATTCCATCACTTACTAGCTTATCTTCAGTATATTCCATGACTGTCTTGGTCTTTTGCAATAGGAGATCAACATCCTCCTTGTCTTGAGCTAGCACAACTTTCAGCCAATCTATTATCCTAATGGCATCATGACCAACTGATAAAATATCCTTAATAACATCATCTCCTTTTACTCCTACTTCTTGTAACCAGTTCAATGTGGCATGTGCAGTGGTTTTCATTTTATCCAATTCTGTGATATTTTCCTCTGGTAAGAAACTTGGTGTAGATGATGATGAACTAATTTGGCCGATGGATTTCAAGGGCTTAATTAAATCCTATAGATATTTCTTCAATTTATCATTTTCTTTCTTCAAATCTTGCTTTTCTTGCACCTCTTTCTTCAGCCTGCTCAAAAGAGCAGCACTAGAGCCCTCAAATTCTTCAACCTCTTGCATCAAAGAAGTGGGTCCTAGATAGATGGTTTGTACACTATAATCTTTGTCAGTGACCTCATCTTTATCCTTATCTGATGCATGGGTGGAAATGTGAATAACTCTTGTTTGATTCATCCCTCTCAATCTTGGAGATAACCCTAGCTTTCTTCTTTGTTTTTCCTTTTCCAATCTTAGCTAATAGGTCATCCCAATTTGGAGGAGTATCATCCACCATAATCTACTTAATTTTCAACTCTTTGTCTAGCTAGATAGGAATGGTAGATCCTGACTATAATTCATCTTTTCTAGCTGCTTCCTATTGGTCTTTAGAGGAGTCTATATCAAGAATCTCCTTAGTTTTATCCTCCTTTTTGTCTTCTAGATTCCCATCCTTTTCTTCCTCATGCTCCTCTTCTGCATGCAATGGTGAATGGGTTTCGGTAGGTACCTCTTTATCTCCTTCATCACCATCAGGTGAAGCCTCATATGTCACTAAGGGAGATTGCGGGATTCTTTCCATTTTTTCCTTTGTGCTATAGAGTTCACCCTCCTTGAATCCTTCCACTTCCTCATCTTGGTGGTGCTCTGTATCTTGACTGCTCTGGTACATCGTGTGATTCATGGTGAGGAGGAGCATCCTTATGCTATTTTGCAATAGGGGCTACTAGAGGAGTATCCTCTTTCAGTACATTATCTTTGGGAGGATTCCTTGACCTCCTTGTATATACTTGAGTCTTCTCCCCTGAAATTTCCACATTTACTACTGGTGGGCTTATTTCTTCCTTCCCCTCAAAAGATTCATCTTTCTTCTTGGAAGTCTGAGTTACCCTTCTCTATTTGGGCACATGAGCACTATCTTTCTCTTCCTCTTCACTCAGTTCTTCCTCTGTAGGTCTCTTTTCCTTTGAAGTATTAGTCCTTTTCTTAGAAATGGGTTTTCTTTGCTTCTATCCTTCTTTCGTTTGAGCACCCTTAACCCTTATCCTAAAAGGGGATTATGCCTTAGCTTTACCTTTAGAGTCTTGCTCACCTGATTCCTCAGAGGTAGAATGAGGCTCCAAGTCTCCCATCAAGTCATAGGTGCATTGCACACATTCACTCTCAAGATCCCATATCTTGTGTTTGAGCCATAGCTTGGTATACTTGATCACTGGAGTCATGATCTACTCTAATTCATTCTTCTCTTCCTCTAGCCAATCTATTTCCCCTATCGGTTTGTCCTTCACAAGCTCATAGTCATGACTCTAAATCAAGTCTCCATCATCCTCAATCTGATCAAGAATGACTTTGAAAATGTACAATCTAACCACATCAATAGGAAGCCTAGAGAAATTATTATTCCTAACTTCAAATTCATCTTCATTATTGGCCCAATAATCTTATGTCATCTTTATGACTGTCCTCCCTACTAGCTTTCCTTTGGACCTCACCAGTTATATCAAATATGGATCTCTTGGAATGAAATGTTAAACCCAAAGTTCCCATTTCCTCCTCAGAAGCATGTGTTGAATTTATAGAAGGGCGGACCTCATTACTAGCTATCCTGAGAGGGAAATCATTGTCAAACCATGTCTTGTGTTTATCTTTCTTGACTATTGCATCAAAATCAAAAATATTCCTTGTGACCTCCAATAGTACAATGTGATCTGTGGGGTTCCTAGGAAGTCTGTATGGGGATCTTTGGTAGCCATCTATCCTAATGTATGAGAAGGTAGGGAATTGGATGAACCAAGCTCCAAACCTCTTGATTAATTCCTTGGCCTAGTATGATATCCGAACATGCTCTGCACCTTGAAATAGCCTAGTTATGTGCATGGTGAATGCATCATTCACCCTCCTATAGCTTGGGCTGCCCAAATGTAGCTGTGGGTATACTTCATAAATCGCATCCTGTGCAAATACACCCCTTGTACTCAACCCTTTATATGGATGAAACCTTGCAAGTGCATAGACCAAATAAGATGTCATTGTAAAGATCTTTGTCTGTAGCACATTGCACATTTGTTCATATATCATTGCACTTATAATGCCTACCCAATGATAGTCAATGTTCTGCTCCATCCTCACAATGACATGAAACATCCAATTTTCAAATAATCTTACACTTTTCAAGCCCATGACTCTGTTAAGTAATGTAATTACATCATAATGTTGGAATATGTGCCTCAATCCTTACTGACATGGAACTCCTAAAGGGAAAAGTCGTTGTGACATTGTTCATGTCTGGGTGACTAACTGTTCTGAAGGTCTTGAAATGTTCTTATCATTGTGACATGGTTGATGTCTTTCCAAAAAGTATATTGTTGTGATAAGGAGTGTACGCTATGATCTCTTAGCACTCAGGAGACCTCTAGCTGACAGGCCATTCAATCAGGAGTCGGGGAGAGTCTACGATGTTCGCTATGAGTCCCAATGATGTGTCAAATTCTCACCGACAACATTTACTTTGAGGTCTTTGGGGTAGCTTTAATGATCCGAGAAGATGTCTCAGTGAACGGTGAATGTCTTGCCGATAGTCTATGGCTATCAGGGTAACCCAAATGGCTCGGGGGCATGTCTCATCGATGTAGCTAGGTCACGCCGATGGGAGTATGTCTTCATGGTAACAAAAGACTTCGTTGAGAAGTCTTGGCAACTTGGGTAAGTCACGCCGATGGTCTTCGGTAAGACTTGGGGCACTCAGAGAAAGGTCGCAGCGAAACACATGAGTCTTGCTAATAGTATGCAACATTCAATGGAAGCTTTGTCTTTTAGTATGAAGTCTCACTCAAATGATGGGGTCTTGCTGATAGTAGTAAGGCTTCGGTGTAGCATGAAGTGGTCGATGGGAAGTCTTGGCAAGATCGGTATGTCTTGCTAATAGTATACTCATCACTGTGACTTCTGACTTCGATATGAGTCTCACCGAAATGTGATTGTCACACCGAATGGAAATCACTTGATAGCATAGCTCGAAGACTTTGATATGAGGTCTTGGCGAGATCAGTATGTCTTGCCGATGGTCTCTCTAAGTTTGATATGACTTATAGTTTTCGATATGAGTCTTGTCGAATGAGAATCCTCTTGCTGACTGTTGGGAACCAATTTTGATAGCGAGTACTTTGTGGCATCGAGGAGACACTGTTAGTGTCTCACCGATATGCCAACAAAGTGTGAACACCGTTGACCATGTGATCATCTTGTGTGGCATCCTGATGGACCAATCTGAGGAAATAATTTTCAAACAGACGGTTGGATTTTTTTGTAACTGTTATGATGCTGGAACTAAATAGCTTGCAGGGAAAAATCTAAAACAGCATGGAAACTCTCTTCAATGGAGCGTTGGCAGATAAGGATCAATAGGAAGATAAAATTAGAAGGTGATAAGAATTCTAAGTGAGTTGAATAGGATGAAAGGGGAGCATTATCTGTAACTGATGAATAGTGAATGAAGCTACAGAAAAATACCAGAGAGTTGTATTTCTGATTGTATGTAATTTTGTTGTTACTGTAATGCAAAGAGATTCAGCTTGGTGTGGTGGCTTTTTTCCCGTAAGGGTTTCCCACATAAATCTATTGTTCAGTTGTCTTTGTGTATTTTCTTTATTTCTGTAAATCTTTCATGTGTGTCTTAATTATATTGTAATTTGAAAAATTAAAAGCCCTGCATTGCATTCTTCCCTGTGGATTTGACATTAGGAAAGTGTTTCTGCACCTCTGCTTTCCTTACACATAATATTTTGGCTTGAATTTTTCCTTGTACAGTTGTTTTGGCAATTTGGAGAAATGAGACTTAGGCTTCTCTAGCCAAAAATTAATAACTTGTTGTGATTTGATAGTCTCATCCTCATAGTACTTCTTAGCCATTTCTATGTCAAAGTCCACCACATGGGACTTGTCAGGTATATCAAAAGTTTGTGCTATAGAGATAGGGTTAAGATTGGTTAATATTCTTCCCTAAGGGCCAATTATTCTTTGGGTACCCCTATCATAATGTCTGGCACATTCTAGCACCAGCTCGTAGCATTGGACCATGGGAGGAAAACCAGCTACATGTGCCAATCCTGATTCCACCAATCTTCTGGCCAACAATGGAGGATCCTTCTGTACTATCCTAGCCTTAAATTCTTCATAGTCCCACTGACCCACATTGGTATCAGTGACCTCTGACCATATGAAGGTCTGTAGACACCCAAAAATGTCCTCTTACAACACCTGTCTCGGCATTACATCATTTAGGCATCTTGTAGCATGATTTTCCCTAGGTACCCATGTCATCATCTATTTAATTAAATAAATTTTATTTATTTAATTAAATTCATATTCATAATCCATCCATTTCACTAATGTTAATTAAATAATTTATATTATTTAATTAATTAAATCATTTCTATTCATTCTTGTAATGTTAATTAAATAATTTATATTATTTAATTAATGAAATCATAAATTCAACGTTAATTAAATAAATCCAAAATTTATTTAATTAATAAAATCCTAAAAAGATCTTCTCGCTTTCTTTCCAAAATTGAACTCATGTGTATCTAATTAATTTATTTAATTAGATAATTCATCAATTATCCTTCTCATCTTTTTCAAGATTTATTTCCTTTAAAACAGGAAATGAAATCTTTCTATCTTTTTTTGACATCTTATCTCATCTTGTTGTATTTCCTCTTTTGTCAAAAATCAAATCCTTGTCGAATCTTGTCAAATCTTATCTTCGTCAACATCACGGCTCTATAAATATGGCCTCTCACATTCCATTTAAGGGGTTGATTCGTCTAGCATCCAGACTCTGTCAAAATCAGTCTTCTGTCTCTATCTATCATTCTCTCCATTTTCCATTTTCATCGTCAAGTCGTTATGTTGCAGGAATGAGCACTCAACATTCCTCCATTGTCAACCCTTCAAAATATCACATTCTCATGTAGGTGGAGAAGAGCAATGGAGATAAATCGAGTTAGCGCGGAGATCGGTTTGCATTTGTGCTTCTTATTGTGATTTATGTGTTGTTTCGTACTCTATTGTGCTTGATAGGATCTGATTAGATTATTGTTTTCATTACACTAAATCTGCTGATTTTTCCCTTACTAGAAGAAGTTATCAAATGGGGATTAGTTTGACATGATTCACAGCACATCACAGATCACATATGGCCTCCAGTTTAGATTTTGTCAGTTGGTGATTTAGATTGATTTCGTCATAGATTTTAGATTTTAGATTTTAATCTTTCTAATTTAGTTTTAAACTTAGATTTATTATTTTATTTTTAATTTAGTAAAAATTTAGATTTAGATTTTTAATTTTTTTATTAGATTGTAGATTTAGTTTAGATTTCATTTAGATTTAGATTTACTTTTTCATTTTAATTTTAGAATTAATTTTGACATAAATTTAGATTTAATTTTTAGATTTCAGACTTAACTTTAGTTTTAGATTTTAATTTTTAATTTAATTTTTCATTTAGATTTAAGGTGAATTTTAGATGTTATTTTTTAATTTAGTTAGATTTAATTTCTAATTTAACTTAGATTTAACTTTTTAACTTAGTGTAAATTTCTAATTTTTAATTTCATTTAGATTTTTCATAGATGGCATATTTTTTACCTAATCTTACTTTGGCTTGGGAGTTGGTATTTCTTCTTGTCTTGGTGACTTTTCGAGATCAGAGCCAGAACAACGTTGACATCAGTCCTACACATCAAATTGGAAAGCGAATAATCAGGTGCATACATTCTAATCTTTCATTTTTCATTGATCATTGCTTGCCACACATTTCAATTCAGGGCATAAAATCAAATCTTGTTTGATCACATCATTGCAATTGGTTTAAAACAAATCTTGTCTTCAATCACATATCGAAAATTGGGTCTAAAATTAACCACTGTCTTCCTACACATTTGATTTGGGATCTAAAAAGAACGAATGTTTCATTGCTTTCTTGCACGCATTTCCTTTCTAAGGGTCAATTTACAACTGTGAGTGTGAATCAAGTGTGTGTGTGATCACAAACACCTCACTTGGTTTGCTTTTGTCAAACCCTTTTTAGGAGGCCTGCTAGGGGATTTCATCACCCCTGGGGATGACCTCAATTGAAGTGTGAATCGAAAGACACGCTTGTTTGGGAGTTAAAATCTTGTCACTCTTGGCTAAGCCCCAAAGAACTTTATACCTTTGGGAAGTGAAGGTGAAGGGTGGGTTACCCCTTTCTCCCAGCTGTGTGGCAGGATTTTGCTTTCAAATCATCCTTAGTCAACCTTGTGCAAACTAGCTTGAGACCTAATTGGCCATACCCCACTTGACTATTCATAGGGCTTGTTGTTGTGTATTTGAGTGCTTGCTTAATCATAACATTTAATTTCAAAGACAAATTTTTTCATTGTGTTTGGTGTGTGTGTTCATGTATTTACATGTGAAATATTGTGTTTGATAGTGCCCAAGTCAAACTTCCAATAAACACTTGCCACATCATCCAAATCATACAATCTTGTCATTCCACATCATATCCTAAACATCATCATTTCTTTAATCCAATCAACATCATTTTACACCATGAAAACATTGGAAGACGTAGCACAAGAGCTTGTTCACATGCTTCACGTGGCTAAAACAAGTCAAGCACCTTTACCCCAACAAATCACTCATAGATTCCATGACATGATCCAAAAACTTCAAACCAGCCAATCACCTCAAATGCAACAACTCATAGCTCAAATCCAATACCTCATGGCCACTTGTCAAATCAAACAAGCACATCATCAAGTCCAATCACCACATCAACAAATTTCACATCAATCCTATGTGTCACCTATATCATCATATCAACCTCATTCCTCCACATATCATGTTACCCCTTCGTCAACCTATCACACGTCTTTTAATGTCAACCCTTATCCATACCAATCCACCTCTCAACAATCATTATCCTATACAACCCCTCAATCATCATTACAACAAAAAATCATATCTCAAGTCCAAACACCATTTCAACCTCAACACATTCAACCCCAATCCTATGTGTCACCTTCATCATCATGCCAACCTAACACATCTACCTATCATGACAATGCCACATCAACATGTCCACCCATATCACAACAAGAACATAGGATCCCAAGTCCACCTTGGCAACAAAATCAAGTGCCTTTAAGTCTTAATGCCACCTTTGACAAGGGGAACACCAATCTAGTTCATGTACCTTTACCACCATCCAATCAAATGCCTATCCATAAGCCACCATGTCTGATTCCTAATTCATTGGCCTCTTTACCTCCTAACCAATCAAACTCTTCATTACCCCCATCATCATCTAATCCTCCATCAAATTAATTCCTTACATTTAGATATTTAAAAAATAAATTGATGGCATTACCTAAATCCACCCATCCACCTTTAAAGGATGTGACCCAAGGGCTACAAGCAAGGAATCAATTGTCTCCATTTCATTCAACACATATACTTGAACATACAAAAGAGTCCTCAAACATCATGCCAAGTCCTTCAAGTCAACCATGTCATCCACAACCCCTTGAGCCAATTCAAGAGTCTCCCTTCATAAGTCCAAGTCACCCTCTTTCATGCTCCTATGTTGACCATCAAGAACATGTCAAGTCTCTCCATGAGAAATCCCCTTCCACTTCCATTCAAGCAACACAAGAGTTATTTCAAGAGTCTACTCCCAAGCATGTGGAAACATCAAGCCCTAGTCCTAATCAAGATCAAATCATTTTCATCCAACCCATCCATAATCTTTATCATTTTTATGATCAAGATGATGTCCATAATGATGAAGAGCCTATCCATGACCAACTTGATCCTATACCCATCCATGAGAAAGATATTCCAAATTCACCTCCACCTAGTCCTATCCATGATCCATCAAAATCCACTTCCCTTGATGACACAAGTGCCTCCCAAGCACACATAGAAGATCAAACAAATACTTTGGATCTAAGGGAACACAATGCTAATCAAGATCCTAATGATCCTCCATCACCCACTATTGACCCCATTGCAAGTCCTGCATCATCTCCTATTGGTCTTTCTACCCTCATTCATGAATGTTCCTCCTTCGAACAACAACAACCATTATCTTCTCCATCCAATAAGGAAATCATGTCTAGTGTTTCACCTACATCTAGTCCTATTGTCCATTGCACACTCCAAAATATGAACCAACAAGGTAAAGGTTTAGGCCTTCATGAACGAGATATTTTGGAGCCCATCCATGTCAAAGTCCCTCCACGCTCTTATGGCCTTGGACATATATCTCAAGGACACCAATCTCAAGATGTTGGTATTTCCTCCATGCATCCTAAGTCCACTTTCCATCATAAAGCCTATCATACGCCTAAAACATATGTTTCCATTCCACCACCGTCATCCTACAAATGTCAAAAGCATGTGACCATACACTTCCCTCCATCCACTCTACCACCATTGGTTCCAACTCCTAATATCCCTTCATCCACTTTACCACCATTACTCCCAACACCTAATATCCCTACCATTCAATCCTCTTATCCATTTATCCATAAATCCTCTAAACATCTTAATCATGACCAATCAATGCACACATTGTCTAAACATAAAGCTTCCACTCATTCCACCAAACCCAAGGGATTCCAAAATAAAAATTTGGATGCCTCTAGACATAAAGTCAAAAATTCTAATGCTCCTAATGCCTTAGCATACAATTGAAAAAAGTCAAAGCCAAGTACATCTAAAAGGCTATATAAGCCCATACCTCCAAAAGTAAAGGCCAAAACTCAAATGGTTTGGGTACCCAAGAAAAAAGAAACCAATTCAAACGAGGCGTCCACATCACAAAAATCCCAACCATCCCCTTCCATCAAAAATGCACATTGCATTCAAAAATCTCCAATTCCTAACACCCACTAGCAAAATAACAATCATAAAAATACTAAGTCTATGTGGGCACCTAAATCACTCAATCACCCATCTCCTAAGCAAGCATCTTCATTGCTTCCTACACCCCATCCACATCAAAATCTTCAACGTTTATCATAGTGTGTGCAACCATTGGTCACGGTTCCCTTTCATTTCACAACAAATCCACATAAATCCTTCTACTCATCCTTCACTCATTATCCTAAATATCTCCCCCATCATCTTCCTACGGTCCATGCTTTTGGCTAAGCCTCCCCATTCATCTTTTGCATAAGTCCCATATAATCCCATTCATCTTCCCTACATAATCCATATCATAATCCATTATTGTCCTCCATAATCCACATCATAATCCATCATCTACCTACTCCATCTCCCTTTCATGTCATCCCTTACCAACATCTATGAGCATAATGACATTTGACATGGTCCATGCAATGACATCCATCCATAGTGGGACTATCACCTTTCATGCAACTAGACACTTAAGTCCCTCCTATCCAAAAGTCAAAAAGTCAAAAAGTAAAAAAAATTAAAAGAAAGAATTAAAAAAAAAATAGTAAAGAGAAAAATGATTCGTTCAATGGTGAAAACCTGGTAAACAGGCACCTTGGATAAGTACCATGATGAAAACCTAGAAAACAGGCATCATGTGTAGGTTGATCTTCTATGTCACTTACACTTGAGGGCATAATGTATTATCTATCCAACCTATCCTTCATGTCATATCATTTCCATCCTACCTACCATCTTATCCATCATACATATCTATTATATTGAGTCCACTTATCCACCCTAGTCCTTTTGATCTAAATGAAAATATAGGGGAAAAAGGTTGAAACATGTTTTGGGTATCTCTTGACATACCTCTTCCTATCTAAACCAATCATGTCATTATCCTATTGTCATACATTTTGTCTAGAAACATCCTAAGTCTTGTACCTAAAATAGGGCATGTTATTCCTATGTGACAGTCTTTGGAGCTCACATCCTTGCTCTCTTATGATGCATACAACCATACCATCCATCCATCTATCATGAGCATTTTATCCCTTATCCCATCACCCACCCTTGCACCTAGACTTTTTTTTCCCCTTCTCATCGGTCTCTAGCACAAAGGCTACTCAAATTTTCATCCTTTGACACCTCAAAACATGTCAAAAGTCCAAAAAAAGTCAAAAAATTCCAAAAGTCCAAAAAAAGTCAAAACATTTCAAAAGTCCAAAAAAAAGTCAAAAAAAAAGTCAAAAGTCAAAACATTTCAAAAGTCCAAAAAAAATCAAACATTTCAAAAGCCCAAAAAAAGTCAAAACATTTCAAAAGTCCAAAAAAAAAAAAAAAATCAAAACATTTCAAAAATCCAAAAACATCAAATAGCCAACAAAAATCCAAGCAATAATTCAAATGCAAGTCAGTCCTTAATCCATACCAATCAAGTCAATCAATCTTGTCAAATTATCCAATTACATCCTTTGGTCTTGATCCTAATCCTGTTGTAAACCCAATCAATAAAAGTCAATCTATCAATTATCAGTCATCCTTGTGTTGATCTAGGGATATGTCACTCCTCGCAATGACAACACTATCATTGTCAATCAATCAATCAATTACTCATCGGTTTAGAGCTTGACAAGGGCAATACCTTGTTTGTTTTTGTATCATTTGTGCATGCTTGTTTGCTTGCTTGTGTGTGTTATCATTTTATCTTGCATTTGTATCAAATCCGTATCACTATAGCTAATATTCATATCTTGTGTGTGTTGGAATATCTTTTTGCACTATCCTTTGCATCTAAGGTCACATCATACCTTTTGTGCATTAGGACTTTAATGCTCTAAGGTTACTTCCTCATACATCTAGACAAGGTTGTATTACACTGGGGCATGAGACAAATCATAACCTTGGTCCTTATACCTTGGTGCATAATGTCTAGTGCTAAATCAAACATCATGGTTGCTCACTTTCATTGCAGCACAATGCATCTTTCACTTCCTCTATCCATGCCTTCATCTTTAGTTCTTAACCCATCCCTTTCATTTCGAGAGCCTACTCATGTTTGTCCAACCCGCCTATCCTCTCGAGGGGGCATCATCATATTCTAATATCATTATCCATTTTCCTCTATCCATACCTTAGTTTCTTTAAAATGATGTTACTCGACACAAATCACATCATCTCAAACATCATCTCAAAGAGGGGAAAAATGTAGACACCCAAAAATGTCCTCTTACAACACATGTCTCAGCATTACATCATTTAGGCATCTTGTAGTATGATTTGCCCTAGGTACCCATGTCATCATCTATTTAATTAAATAAATTTTATTTATTTAATTAAATTCATATTCATAATCCATCCATTTCACTAATGTTAATTAAATAATTTATATTATTTAATTAATTAAATCATTTCTATTCATTCTTCTAATGTCAATTAAATAATTTATATTATTTAATTAATGAAATCATAAATTCAACGTTAATTAAATAAATCCAAAATTTATTTAATTAATAAAATCCTAAAAAGATCTTCTCACTTTCTTTCCAAAACTGAACTCATGTGTATCTAATTAATTTATTTAATTAGATAATTCATCAATTATCCTTCTCATCTTTTTCAAGATTTATTTCCTTTAAAACAGGAAATGAAATCTTTCTATCTTTTTTTGACATCTTATCTCATCTTGTTGTATTTCCTCTTTTGTCAAAAATCAAGTCCTTGTCGAATCTTGTCAAATCTTATCTTCATCAACGTCACGGCTCTATAAATACGGGCTCTCACAACCCATTTGAGGGGTTGATTCGTCTAGCATCCAGACTTTGTAAAATCAGTCTTCTATCTCTATCTATCATTCTCTCCATTTTCCATTTTCATCGTCAAGTCATTATGCTGCAGGAATGAGCACTCAACATTCCTCCATTGTCAACTCTTCAAAATCTCACATTCTCATGCAGGTGGAGAAGACCAATGGAGATAAATCGAGTTAGCACGGAGATCGGTTTTCATTTGTGCTTCTTATTGTGATTTCGGTGTTGTTTTGTACACTATTGTGCTTGATAGGATCTGATTAGATTATTGTTTTCATTACACTAAATCTATTAATTTTTCCCCTATCTATAGATACTCATTCAAAAGACCGGAGAACAAAGCCCCCAGTGTAGTTATCTACAAAACCACAACATTAAGAACCGCATCCTGCAACACACATTCGTTAATTGTCCAAAAATCCTTTTGTATAACTCCTAGGAATCCAATTTGAGGGTAAATGTATACCCCCCTTGATTCTACTTGCTTTACGAAGGTGGAATCAAGGTAGCAATCTAGCCATGTCGAAGAAGGAACATCATACCGTAGGGAATTTCCACCTATCATGCCACATAAAGATAGATGATTGATGATGTCAAGTGTGGAATCACAATTCCAACAAATCAAACGACATCAAAAATAGATTACCCTAGCTCTCATTATGTTATTTGGAAGAAAAGATACTCTATTAACTCTTAATATAAAATAATCCTAAGTTAATGCAGAAGAGAAAAGGTGATGAAAATAGGTTAAAAGAAGTAGAAGAAAGTAATTTTTCACTTACTATTGCAATTTACCTTCTTGTAGCTTGAGAGTGATGAGTGAGAATAAAAATATTGAGCAGGTAGGATTACAGACCTTTGAGGCTGGATGAGTTTCGAGAGCAGGTGGCATGCGACAAGTTATACTATGAGGTAAATCGATTATGTAACTTATGCCTTGTGATTTTTTAATAATTTAATGGTTTTTAATGTATGGATAGGTTAATTTAGGATCTTGGAAAAAAAAGTTCGCAAAGTGTCCCCTTTTTTTGCAAAGTGTCGCTTTTGTTTGAAAAATGTCCCTTTTGTTTGCAAAGTGTCTCGTTTCTTCAAAAAATGTCCCATTTCTTCACGAAATGTCCCATCTCTTCACGAAATGTCCCATCTCTTCACGAAATGTCCCATTTCTTCGCAAAGTGTCATGTTTCTTTGTGAAATGTCCTAAAAGGGGTTCTAAAGTGTCTAGAGCCATTAGAAAAGCACACTAGATCTACTTTATCACACTTGCATGATAAAATATGTAAAAATTGAAGATATTAGATGGATTTTTAGAGAATTTTATTGTGATTTTGATAGGTCCCCGCCCAGTTGTGACAATAGGTAGGGGGAAGAGAGCTTACTTTTCTAAGAGATCACACTCCACTACTATCGACAGTAGAGACATAGCATTTACAAATAATAGGCATCTATTGGGCATATCTTATGCCACCTATGAGATACCATGATGCCATGCTTATGGCCCTGTGCAAGCATTGGGACACCAATACTTGTAAATTTCATATTCCTACCAGGGAGATGACCATTACTCTCGAGGATGTACATTGCATTCTCTGAGTTCCTATGAGCGTGTTAGAGCACTGATTGAGCTTCCCATGCTTCTATATTCATGATCTCTTGTTGTTAGATGAATTATGATGCATACAATGGCTCTTGTTCTCAATCCTAATGGATGAGTGACACACTTAGATGGATGCTTGGTACATTTGATTGAAGGGATGTACAAGAACAAGACAATCTATGCTTAGGGTCGCTACATTCTAGCACACTTATATTATGATCTTGGAAAATTTGTGTTTTGATAGATTTACAGTATGGTGCATTACACACTTTTGCAGGTGTGGTGCCTCAAGCATATCACATGCACTAGGCCTGTTAGATTCCCTTGTGCTACAGCTACAGGATATCCATGAGAATTCGGCTATACTCTGTGATGGTCATGGAAATATAGAGATTTACACTTTTGGAGGGTGAGATTTGACCAAATGGAGGGAGATGAGATCTTATGGAGACCTTATCTACTCACTCTATAGTGGCCATATCCCATAGGATAGCTAAGGAGGATACAAATGGATAGGTTTTTAGCTGGGGGGCATGACTATGTTGTACGACCTTTCTATTATGGACGAGTCATGCAACAATTTAGGCAGGTGCAGACACCACCGAGGGTATGCCCCTTCATTAGGAAATTAGTGCAGAGTGGTTAGAGGCTAGGTGATATTGTTCAACTTACTATAGATCATGTTCATCAGAGTGATTCTAATGATTCAGATCATGATCAGCCATCAGTCTCTGACACTGATGATGTCAGTAGCACAAATGAGCACAAGGAGTGGTGGTTAGTTACATGACCAACTCTTGTGTTCCCCATGGATGTCCCTATAGGTGATGTAGGACTGGCACCAGATGAGGGAGATCAGCAAGAGGATAGAGTGGAGGATGTATGATACAAGACAGAAGACATATTTACTGATGTGATTGATGATGAGTACAATTCAGAGGTTGATCATGACTATGAGGACCAAGATGGAGGAGAGGATGATGAGGATGAGGAGGATTATGAGGAGGATGAGTATTACGAGGATGAGCCACCCTTGAGTGGAGGGGATGAGTTAGCGACAAAGGATTGGTATGAGCATGGAGAGTCCTCGCATACTTATAGGACTAGATCACATGCAGTAGCTGCAATAGACATCAGCACCCACAGTCAAAGAGAGGCTAGCACTTCCTCCTTTCCCCCTACAGAGGATGAGGTTGACATCCCTCACCCGAATAGAGACATAGGTGATGACATTTTATTTTACACATGTAATTGAGTATATATGCTTTGTTTATATGTATATATATCATGATGATTTTTACTGATTGTGTACCTTTTCTATCTTGTAGGAATGACAAGAGACTAGCAAGAGTTCTATTTTTAGGCTGTTGTGGAAATAGTTCATGCATTCATCGATGAGGAGGAGATGGATTTTGACTACATTCCCCCACGGATCGTGGAGGAGGATCCAGAGTCACTCAAACCTTTTGCGAGGCTACAAGCAATGTACGAGAGCATGAGGAGATAACTCTATCAAGCTGGGAGTGTAGGACAGTCATCACAGACCTCAGAAGAGGTTGAGAGACTGCATGTAGAGCTAGCATAGGTACGAGCAGAGAGGGATTGGATGGTAGAGGAGCGTCTTGTGACTGTTGGTCGAGTACAGGGTCTACAGTATGCACTTAGACTCAACAGTTTGTGGTCATGATCACACATGACCATGTCACAATGTCTAGGGACAAAATCACAATGCTAGAGCCCAAGGGGTCTAGCTCTCATAGACCTTTGTGATTTTGTATATGGTATTGATATGTACATAAAACTGTGATATATATAGATACACACATTTGGTGTTATTATGATGTGTCTTGTTGTGTTTAAATATTAAATGCAATATGATTAATTAATTGACTTTATGGTAAAAATATTTAATTAATGGCTACGTGACTTAACATGATTAATGTGATCTAACATGAAACATATTTTAGTTTCACTTTAGATACAACATTGATGATTGGAAGAGAATATGTTAAATTAAATACACCTATAACTCATATAAGGATCTAACTTAACATAAAACAAGGGTGAATAGTATGAATCCTAAAGTAATTATAAAATAAACTTAAATAATTACCTTAGTGTTCAAGACAAACACAAGATTAGTTGTCAAGAACAAAGCAATGTGAATGTTATTTAGAATGACATCAAATAACTTTAGACAACACTGCTTTAACAATCATACTATTCAAAAATATTAGAGATAATACTGATGCAAATGCCTAGCATTAATAGGTTCCTTAAGGGGTGTTTTGTCAATCTCCATTAAGACATAAGCACCAAACCCATAATTGGTATCAACTATGTAAGGTCCTAACCAATTATGGCTGAATTTATCATTTTCTTCATTGTCAGCATTAGTATTATGTTAATTCGCATAAAGAACAAAATCACCCTTACAAAACGTTATAGGAATGACATGTGTGTTGTTTTTTTGTTGTAATTGTTTGATGTAAGCTTGGAGATGCTCAAGAGTGTTAATCCACTTTTTATCAAGCATCTCAAGTTGGTGCAATTATTGTTCTTCATAGGTAGCATCGTCAATAAGGTCTTGGAGACCAATTTGCAATGTAGGAATTTCTAACTCCAAGGGCATGATCACACCAATGCCATAAACAATGTTATAGGGTGTAGTTGCTATTAATAATCTAACACTCATTCTATAAACCCAAAGCGCATAATGTAATTGTGTATTCCAATCCTTATGATGTTTGTTAATAGTTTTCTTTAGAATTTGTTCCAAAATTTTATTAGTGCTTTCAACTTTTCTATTAGATTGCAAATAATACGGTATTGAAAATTGATGTTGAATGTTGAATGTTTCAAGAAACTTCTTTACTTTGTTATTTTTAAATGGGATTCCATTGTCTATAATGATTGTAGAAGGTAGTCCAAAGCAAGCAATTATGTGTTCCAATATGAAACAACAAATGACTTCAGCATTTGTAGATCTAAGAGGAATAGCTTCTACCCATTTTGTGAAATAATATGTTGCAATTATGATAAATTTATGTCTGGTAGAAGAGGGAGGTGAAATTTTTCCAATAAGGTCCAATCCCCATACTGAAAAATGGCCAAATGGGAACTTGGGCATAGAGCTTAGAAGCAGGAGCATGGATCAAATTGCTATGTTCTTGACATTTGTGACATTGTTTAACGTAAGTCAAGTAGTCTTTCTCCATATGTGTCCAATAATATCCCATACGAATGAGTTTTTGCACTAACGACCATCCTCCAAAATGACCTCCACAAGCACCAGCATGAGCTTGTTCAAGGGCCATAGGGATTTTAGAATCCTTAAGACACCTTAGTAAGAGACCATTAAAGGATATTCTATACAACACACCAGCGAGGATCGCGTATTTAGCTGCTAGTTTGCATAAACTATTTTGAGTGTTTGTCATTGTGGGCTCAAGAACAATACCATCTTTTAAACAGTGGTAGATTGTATCATACCATTCACATGAGTCATCTTGAGTTATTGTTAAAATGTCTTCTAATTCATTATCAATTGAAGGTTTCATGATGGGATGAATAACAAAGGTGAATTTCGTTGAAGGATTGTGTCGGGATATAAGAGAGGCTACACTTTCCATTGCATTTGCATGTCTATTGTCTTTTCATGGGATGCTATATCAATGGTGAATGATTCAAACTTCTCTAACAATTTCATTGTAAGATCCTTGTATTTTGATAACTTGTCATGTTTAGTTTGATATGTACCATTGATTTTTTTGATAACTATTTATGAATCACCAAAGATCTTGATATGTTTAGCATCCATTTTTGAATCATCTCGCAAACCCGTGATTAATTCCTCATACTCAGCTGTGTTATTTGTGCATAGGAAATTTAATCAATAGGACAAGGGAAGAGGTTGGTTGTCAGGTAGAATCAGTACCACTCTAGCATGGTAACTTGTTCTACACTTAGATCCATCGAAATACAACTCCCATGTTTTAATATCAACGGTCAAGACACTATCATTAGGAAAGGAGTCATGATTAGGTAAAGCAAGAGGAGAAGGAGCATCAGCTTTGATTACTTTTTTGTGAAACAAACTTAAGGTCAAACTCAGTTAACAACATTACCCACTTAGCTAAGCATCCAAAAAGATCTGTTTTATTGAATAGATGTTTGAGGGGATCAAATTTTGTCATGACTTGTATTTCAGCATTTAGTAAATAATGTCGCAATTTACTAGTAGCGAATACAAGAGCTAAGCATTGTTTTTCAATTGGTGAGTATCAAGTTTCATAATCAATTAAATTTTGACTGATGTAATAAATAGCATGTTCTTTTCCATGATCATCTTTTTCAGCCAAAAATGCTACAAGAGCATGGGCTGATGCGACAATGTACAAGATAAATGTTTTGTTTGGCATGACGAGTTGTAAAACAGGTGGAGTTTCAAGGTATTGTTTTAAACTCTCAAAAGCCTATTACAATCCTCATCCAAATAAAAAGGTACACCCTTTTTAAGAAGATGAGTGAAAGGTAATGTGTGATTAGCTAAAGATGCAATGAAACAATGGATGGCTTGAATTTGACCTTGTAACATGCACAATTGAGAAATGTTCCTAGGAGGTGGCATGTTAATAATGGCATATATTTTCTTTATATTGGACACCTCAATGCCCCTATGAGATATGAAAAACCTCAAAATTTTACCACTACCTAAGCCAAAGACACAATTTTTTCAATTTAAGTGCATATTATATTTACATATTCATTTGAATATTTTCCAAAGAACATTTAAATTGTCTTATAGTGTTAAGCACTTAGCAAGAATATCATCAACATAATCTTCCAAAATTTTGTGGCTATAATCATGAAAGATCAATATCATTGCTCATTGATAAGTTGCACTAGAATTATTTAAACCAAAGGGCATCATGACCCAACAAAACATTCCCCTGAACCATATATTTTTAGGAGGTGTGTGATGCTATGTCTCTTTTGCTCACATAGGGTCTTTCACCTAATGGAAAGAGATAGATCCCACACCTAAAATCTAGGCAGTTCACTCAAACTAAGATGTGTATGATGAGGTTATGACTGAATGCAATGATCTAGATGGTGATAATTAACAAAATGGATTGATTATTAAGTGAAAACTATTGAAATGCAAAAATGTTTGAAAACACATTATGATATACAAAAAACACCTAGAAATGAATACAAAACTGAATAGAAATGAACCAAACTGAAAGTGTGCACCTAGGATCTAGATTGAGGCTGGAAATGACACTTGAAATGCTACTGATGCTAGAAATTTTTCCTATCGAGACTCATTCACCATTTTGGGCGAATTATTCCAAGTTCTGTGAAATTGAGTCCGAACCCATTTTGGACAAAAGAGTATCTAGAAATGCAGAAAACCTTGTTCAAGCTTGGAAATGGGACTCATTCACCACTGATGGTGAATGAGTCCACTTTTGAACTTTTGAAGATCCAAAAGAGGAAACAGGAGCTCTCAGCCTACACTTTGGCTTCCTACAGGTGTCTACTTCTGAAACTTTAAATTCTACACTTGAAAGTGAGTTTTTGTTGATATTTTGGCTTAATCAATGAAGGGAAGACCTAAAAAACTTTACAATGCAATCTTCAATGATTTCCTAGCTTCTAAGATTCCTAAATCTACAAACATACAAGACAAGAAAGATAAATGTTGGATGTTAGGGCGTGGGGGTTTGCCTTGGTCAAACCCCTTTTAAGTAATTAAACCAAAATAATGAAAGAGTGAAATGAAACATGTAATAATGAAATTGATTACCTTTCCATGATGTTTGATCTTGAATGTCTACAACAAAACATGAAGAATATTCCCTTGAATGTTTGAAAATTGCTATCTTAATGACTTGCAATGAAGATACCCTAAGTTGCTTGAATTGAGATGGAAGAATGATGAATGAATAATGAAGAATGAATGTTGAAAATGAGTTAGGAGATTTGATTTTATAGGAAATTCACCTTATTAACCCAAAAATTGGATCCCTAAGGTCGACATGTGAAAATAATAGACTAAAATTTCAAATTTTCCTGCTCAAAGGTCAAAATTAGGCCAAATGGGACTCATTCACCACCCATGGAAAATGGGTCCCACCTGGATGGGACATATTTTCCATGGATGGCGAATGGGTCCCATAGGGGCCATTTTGATAGCTAAGATGCTAAGAAGTTAAGAAATAAGGTGTATATTGCAACGTTGTTGGTTATTTGATCAATTTAAGCCTTAGGATGCACAATGTGGGTTAATAGGGGCCTCTTAGTGATGATCTAAAGGTCAATTACGATTTGGAACACAAAATTCAATGTGAAAGTGTGATTTGAATACACTTTACAACACTAAATGAGTTCCACATAGCCTAGGAAGGCACAAGAACCAATGTGAATGTGCAAGACACATTACAACACTAGTTTAACATTAAGTTTATTTTACAAGCCTTCTATATTTATGTGAAGATCTCATTAAACACATTTTATAATGTTGAATTAGGGATGAATGGGTTCATTAAGTCTAGAAAAGCATGAAAGTCCTTTACAACACTTTACAACACCTTTACAAGACATCATTAAAAGCATGGTATTCAATTTGCAAGGGTCCAAGACCTAGTGTGGATGCATAAAATGCTTCACAACACCTGAATCAAGGCCTTGTTAAGTCAAATTTATCATGAATTATTCCCATGTTAAGAAAGTTTCCTTTTTTCTACGGTACATCCCCAAATAGTTGTAAAGGTAGTTTTGTGTTGATCTTGAGGATTAATAAGAATTTGATTGTAACCAGAAAATCCATCCATGAATGACAACAAAACATGTCCAGCAATTGAATCCATGATCATGTCAATATTAGGAAGCAGAAAGTCATCTTTTAGAGAAGCTTTATTCAAGTCCTAAAAATCTATGCATATCCTAATACAATTATCGGGTTTAGCAACTACGACAATGTTTGAGATCCAAGGAGAATAATCAGTAGGTTGAATGAATCCTGCATCAAGGAGTTTTTCAAGCTATGCTTTAACATGCAAGGCTATGTTAGGGTGCACTTTTCTTATCTTTTAACGAACGGGTTTAGTATTTTTTAACAAGAACGATGTTGTCAGTCACAATTTTAGGGTCAATTCCTGGCATATCAGAATATTTCCAAGCAAAAATTTTAGGAAAATCATGAACTAAAGTTGTAGTGTCCTCTTATTCTTCATCGTCAAGGTACTTCCCAATCTTAATAACCTTTTATTTATCATCAATGTCTATTGGCACATCAATTTTATCTCCTAAAGGGAGTGCATTAGATTTAGGAACTTCAAACTCATGAGATTCTTCAATTATATCACTATCATTTTGCTTGGTAACGATCGTAGCACAAGTAACCCATTGCATGGGGGCAATAGAAGATGCGTTATCATAAACTCCTAATATTTGTTTCAGAGTTTCATCACTATTAGCATACTTCCATGATAGTTTTAAGTTTATATCAAGCAATTCAAGATGTTTGATGGTGATTTTATGTTTTGGTTGACATGTAATGGTGTTGACATTCAAAGATGGTCATTGAGTAGCTTTTGTCATTTTAGAAAAAGAATAGCCCAATCCAATTTTTGTCTCTTGTGTATTATGTTCGATAGGAACACAAATACCTTGTTCATGTTTTCCACACCCTTTTTCAATATATCATAATTTTTTTACAAGTTCATAGCCTTTTCCATAGAGTCATTCCATTTATTTGGATTAGGAGGGGATTGATAATCTATCTCATCAAAATTTATTGTGTATGTTGCACTTTCTTCCAAAGTAGAGGATATAGAGGTTTGAGATGATTGTTCAAAATTTTGAGTTGACATGATAGTTGGTTGTTCTTGTCTCTCATCTGTCTTTTGTGTGATTATGTATTCCCCATAAATGAAGGTGTAAATTGTAAGGATCCCAAATGATCACAAAATATTTTAGATACCAACTCCTCATTGTTGTGTTCACTTTCAAGAGGATCTATATTGGATGTTGGAATTAATGTTTTCAAAGGACTTGTAGCTCCTTTTTCAAGGTGCAAAAATCATTCAAGCTCGAGGTCTATTTGAAATTGATAAATGTGATTGTTATAGACATATTTCATTATACAATGAAGGGTCGAAGGCACTGTATTCATCTCATGAATCCATGGTCTACCTAAAATAAGATTATACAAAAGATCATAAGGCATGACATGAATAGGAGTTTTCAAAGTAGCCACCCCAATCGTAATATAGGTAAAGTGATTATACCGAGCAGTTGCTTTGTTGTATTGTCAAATCCTTGAATGGATACGGAATTAGGTATTATTTGTGACTTGTCAACATGCAATCTATCAAGGAGATTCACACTACAGACATTAAGGGAAGAACCATTATCGATAAGGGTTCTTTTGATACCTATGAGATTGAATCGAGCAATTATCATAAAGGTGTCATTTTTTTTTTGCAACTCTAAAGGAGGGAGCTCATGTTGATGGAAAGTAATGTCTAGATTAATTTGATGCATTCCATGTATTAAAGCTACCACATCATTTGAAGTTGTATCAGGGGGAATTACAATTTTTGTAAGGTTGTTTGAAGAATAGTGTGGTAATTTGGTGAGTTTTGAAGTAAATCCCAAAGGGAAATCTTGGCAAGAGTATTCTTTAATTGTTCAAGAAGATCATACTCCTTTGTGTGTGGGAGGAAATGAGGAGCACTAGGTGGATTAGGTAAAGGTAAAGAGGTTGGGGTTGGTTGTGGCAGTTGCGGATTATTTTGGGTATTATATGTATGAGTCTAAATAGTAACATTACTTGATTGTTGCAACACATTGGTTTTAGGTGGGTAAAGAATGTACTCAGGTTTATTGGAAGGACAAAGTTTATGCGAGAGTGGGTAAATAATGAGTTGAGATTGAATCACATTAACATCCTTATTTTTAAATTTTTGACAACAAACCATAGTGGATGACTTGAGTGAGATGAAATCCTGAAGCGGTTCATCTAACAAATCAAAATCATCATGACTAAAAGGTTTGAGGGGTAAATTGTCGTTAATTGGTTTAAGTTGTTCAACATTAAAGGTGTTAACATTTTTTATTGTGGGTTGGTCACAACAAACCTTAGTGGATGACTTATGCAAGATGAAGTCTTGAAGGGCATCATCTAAATAGTCAAAGTCATCATAACCAAAAGGTTTGAGGGATACATTATCCTTAAGTGGTTTAGGTTTCTCATTACAAGTGTTAGAGGATGATGTGAGTGAGAGGAAGTCCTGAAGAACTCCATCTAACTTGTCGACATCATCACTACTAAGGGGCTTAGATGAAATGTTGTTTCTAACTTGAATCATTTGTTTGAAAGGTTATTTTGATGTTTCTATTTTTGTGTTTTTATGTATCGATAAATCTAATCTAAAAGAACTAGGAACAAATAATAAAAAGGAAATTTGCAAAAATATAAGACTATCCATAAATGCCATGAAAGAAAAAGTTTCTTATGCTAATGAAATATAAGATAACTGAACTATGACAGAAAAGAAATTGTAGGAAACAAAAATGTGCAAAGTAATAAACTGAATTATGGAAATTCTGATTCAAAAATTGCAGTGAGACTGATTCACCCAAGGTGGCAAATGAGTCCCAGGGGAGGTATTTTGAGGTTTTTTCTAATTTTTTTTACTTTTTTAAATGCATTCAAGTTTGTACAATGAAAATAAAGATTGAAAGTGCAAAATTTTGGAATGACGATATGAAATAAGATGCAATAATGAACTCTAAATGATGCTTTCACTAATGCAACTTTAAGAAGCCCTAGGATGCAAAAACAATGCAAAAGACAATGCAATTGAGTCCTAGTATGCTAATGCAACTGAAAATTAGAATGATATGATGTTCAATATGCAGGCTCACCAAAATGAACCATAGATTTTTGGGAAAGAGATTTATAGGCTACTCTTGCACTCTTAGGATGTTTCACCTAAAAGGAGAGAGATAAACCTCACTAAAATCAATGTGGTTCACTCAAATTAGGAAATGTATGATGTTATTAAGAATAAATGAGATGATCTAAATGCAACTAAATGAACTAATTGATTGATTATGAATGAAAAACCTAAGATATATGAAATATTTGAAAACATAGTGATGTTTGCAAAGAGCTTAAATGAATGAACAAAATGTAAATTAAACCAAATAGAAAGTTGTTTTTCAGAATGTGTGCACATGGAAAGCTGAAAATGAATGAAAATCAATTTGGAAATATGACAATTCTAATTTTGAGCTAACTGGGACTCATTCGCCACCTTGGGTGAATCAGTCCCAAGTCAAAGGTTTTTTGCCTAGAAACTGTTTTATGCACCTTAACACCTGTACAACACTTTTTGACAAAAACCCAAATTAGGATCTCAAAAAATACATACAAAATAGCTTAATTTTTTTTGTTTAATGGGGGGTTTGCCTTGGTCAAACCCCTAGTTGGGTAATTAAACCTTAAATAGAGAAAAATATACATAAAACCCTAGCCTTAAGTGTGTTAAATTCTAGGAAAGTCCTAAGTATGTTGAAGCCCTATTCTACTATGCTAGAACAAGAGATGTGAATGTGATTTGAGTGATGCAGGACTTCAACCCTAGAAACCTTAAAACACTTTGAAAATGTAGATAAATGACATGATGAAAATAGAATGTAAATGAAATGCAAACCTTAATCTGAAGATAGAGAGAAAATGGAAAATGGGATCACTTTGAAACCAATTCTTTAGGTGTGATTTGATGCCTTGTTGCATCTCCTCAACCTAGATTTCTCCATGATTCACCACAGGCATTGATCATCAACCCTTTTTAATGTTGAATCTTGATCAAAAAGTGAGCTTCAATACTTGCAAAAACCCTAGTTTGCTACCCTAAAACTTCAACTTTGCTAATGAAACTTGTTGTAGAAGACTTGAATTTAGAATTCTCTTTTGTGAAATGACTAAAAAGATGTGTAAAATGACTTAAAATGAGTATTTATAAGCAACAACACCTAATTTTCTCATTATTTAGACCTAATAGGATGACATTCACCAAAAAATTAAGTTGAATTAATTAAATTCCCCCTCAAAATTGAAATTTCCCTAAAAAGGGACTCATTTGCCACCCTTGGTGAATGGGTCCTGCCAATGGTTTTTGAAGGTGGATTTTTGGGATATGAATGAACTGAGTGTTGTTTGTTAGGATTTAAGTGATTTCTCAAGTGAAACAAGCCTCTAGATAAAAAATAATGGGTCTTAGGGGCCTATAAATGTCATTTTGAAGAATGAATAGTGTAAGGGTACTCAAAAGTAGGTCTAATTAGGAATGAAATTGTCTCTTTTCTCAAGAGTGTGCAATTTTCTATGCCACACTTCTCAATAATTCTTTTCTTTGGGTCATAATGATTTATACATTCCATGACCAATTTAGGGGACTCCATTGCTGGTGAAAACCCTCTTGCTAAAAATAACCCATTTGCTATATTACTTTTGGCACATTGAGAAGAATTTTCTTGTCATACCCGAGTGTGAATTTCAACATTTGAAGACCACCAGGGGATGAGTATCTGTAACTACCATTCCAATTCGTATGGCTTGTGAATTGCAGTTTTTAAATTCATCTTCTATATTTGCTTCAAAATTACTCATTTTTGTTGGTGTATTCTGCATTTTCAAATATGTGTCATGTGTGTGAGTTAGGGTTAAATTTAACCAAATTTTCTTAGAAATTTATAAAACTTTCAATTCATCTTTCAATTAAATTCAAATAAAAAAAATCAATATTTCAATTTTCAAAGGGAAATACCATTTTTGAGATTTTCATGCGTGAAAATGACTAACAGGATTTTGGTTATTTGAAACATACTTGATTTTGGTTGATGATGAAAATCTCTTCAGAATAAAGCTTCAAAACCCTTGGTAGTTGTGTTCTTGTTCTCAAAATTTACCTTTTCTTGTGTGCCAGTATTATTTCATTTGCTCAATGTCCTTTACAAATTTGTGCATGACGTGAAGTGGAGTGTCATAAAATAAATTTCATGCTTGAAGTGATGCCAAGTACATGAGTATTTCACCACCTCCATTAATTTTACCTATTATAATGCATTAATTTATTGTAAAAAGGTGAATCATTATGAATTAGGGTTGAAATTATGAACACCTAGGTTTTTGCACGGGCTCACTACTAGAGGAGAAAGATGGCGCAGAGATCTTGTATGGCACTCTGGTGTTGCTTTTATTTTCCTAAGGAAAAAGCCTTTAAGATACATGATCAATTAGGATTACTAAGATTAAAACTTCCAGTACCAAATTTTGAAAAGAATACCAAGGACCGAGACACTTACCTCCAAGCAAGTTAAAGAAAAATGGAATGAAGAAGAGACCAGAAACCGAGTTCAAGGAAGATAAAAAATAATCAAAAATTTTCATAATAAGACCTTCAGTTTCCATGTTTTGACTAAAGACAACGAAATAGCAACAATCAGACTCCAATAAAAATGAGCCACTGGGATCAAAATCTTTTTGGCTAATGACTTATCGGGTGGGGGCGAGGCTAGGATCAACTGAAGATACAACTTTCTTTGATACAACCACAACAACTCTAGGATTTTGGTTTCTAGTAAATATTTAAAACTTCATGAAAAGACTGAAACACCGAATCCAGGAAATAATAATGATTAAAAAAAATACCAGGAAGACTAAAAAAAAATGAAACCTGCAATCAACCAATCCACTAAACCAAGCCAAAGCAAGCAAAAGTGAAAGGGAAAAAAGGAAAAAAAAGGGCAGTCCACATTTTTCCAAGGGGAAAAATGGGGAGTTGTTGTGAGACCACATAAAAGGTATCATATGCATTGAATTATATAGTATTATATTACATAGAATTGCATTAATCACATTTGATCTAAATATATTTTGCATTCATTACTACAAATTTATGCTCTCACTTTTCTCTATTCTAAGAGGTTATTTTGGTTTTACAAGTGATCTTGGGAGCTTGAGTCCTTGATTGAATCTAGCACTTACAATTATTTTAGTAGTTCTTTAAGGGTGAACCTAGTTATTAGGCTTTACTATGTGCTCTATCCATAAGTTTCATCAACCTAGAAAGATAGGGGTCTAATTTTATGGGTCAATCTAGTTGAAGTAAAAAAATCAATCAACATGAAAGTATTTTTTTTAGAAAATCATAAATGATACAAATGCATATATTATATCTCTTCAATAAATTCTCCTTTTAATTAGTTATCTATCTTCAAACTTACAAAAATAAAAGGAATTGAATGTGTATTATCTAATAATAATTTCTAGTAAATTTAAGTAACATCAATAAAATAATTGTATAAACTAAAAATCCATATAGGTATACAATGTTATATATAAGTAGAGCTATAATATATGTACAAAAAAATCATATAGGCTTACAACAAACCATATAGATGCACAATGTCACATGTTTTTAATACAAAATAATGTACAAGAAAGGCAAATAGGTATATAACAAATATATAATATTATCAATATTTTCCACTAGGATGGAAGAATCCACAACCCTTTGAATGTCAAGTAGGTGGAGAGGCAAGTGATGACTGTTTCTTTCAAACTCACAGAGTTGACCTCCTCTTCAAAAAAATTTGGAGGTTCACATAATACAATTATTAAATATATACATTAATATCAAAAAAATAATTATACAATAATATATAAGTAAATACACACTTACCAACATCTGATAATAAATACCAATCAATCAGTGTATCACTTCATTTGTTTGGAGGGAAGGTGCATGATTTGGATTTGTGACCCCTTGTGACAAGAATCAAGAAGCATAATTCAAAATTACACTAATAGGCATAGGATAAAACAAAAAATGGAATTTGAAATTTACTAATCTGGCTCATAACTCTAACAAAGGTATAAAAGAAAAAATACAATAGCAACACCCACCTCCATTGTGTCATGAATATCAAGAGGATTTTGGATTGATGTCATTAACCAAAAATAAAACATTACTTTACCAAAATATGCCTAACATTATTTATAAATATAATTATTATAAATAGTCAAGCTTACCTTAGTGAAATTTGTATGACCATTCCCACTGATAGGTCTTGATGCTGAAGGTCCAAAATCCATCTATTCATCATCCAATTTTACATGTACTATATTTATTATTTCTTTGCTAATTATATACTTATAGACCTAACATTGTCCTATAATCAAGAGATGAAGGGTGAATAGATGTAGGATGAACTCTCTAACCCTAAAATTTTATCATAATCAATTTACATTAATTTTAAATTTTTATAGATGAATAGATAGTCTTAGATTTTGAAAAGAAATATAGTAAATTAAATTTAACCTTATTCAAAATTACATATCCATCAATTTCAAATTCCTTATCTAGTAGGTCATTTATGAACACAATTTCATCTAATATGGATGTTTCCTACTATGGCCTCATGTATGTTGAACATCCTCAGATCCATAATCACAATTAGACCCACAATCTCAACAAAGGTGATTTGATTGTCGAGACTTAAGATCCTCACCCTCATCACCTTATATTACAGGTAGATTATGTTGTAATAAGTTCTATATGACGAAGTTGATATACTCTAGAGTCTCCACCTAAATACTCTCCTTCATAATGAGAGGGATCTTGACATGCTCAATGTTTGGCCCACTAAGGGGTCTTTGTTCCCATTCATAGGCACAACATGCCTCCTATCTCCTGTTGAAATTCCTTGTGCCTCCACCCTAGAAGTCACACATAAAGTAGTTTGGGATTTCATTGAAGACAAACTTACAATAAAGCTTCTTCAAAAAATACTATGGGTCCTCATTATTCTTGAATGGAGGATGGTAAAAAATATCCCAAAAAATCCTCATTCCTTGGTGTTGGCACCAATGGATAGAGAAAATCTTGCTATTACCATGTAAGGTACATTATTTTGTGGATCAATGAACACCACACACAAATAAAATTTTAATATATATTTTTTACTTGTTGGTACAACAATTTTGAGGCATAAAATTACCTTTCCTCCTCCCTCTTATTTGACCACATTTTAATTTGTCCACTCTTGGAATCTATATGATGGATGATAGGTTCCAATGAGGTGGTGAGGGTTGTCATAAGGGAACTAGTTCCACGTATATTTTTCAACCTATCGATCAATGCTTGGAGTTTCCTTTGTTACTTTAAAATTAACCTATTAGGTTTTGTTGAATTTGAGAAAGATGTTGATGGATTGATATTTTTTTTGAGTTTTTGGTTTTCCATGTTCTTCACTAGGGTTTCCATTAATACATGGAGTATGGGTTTCATTAATTGGTGAAGGATTTTCATTTCCTATAAATTTAAAACATTGAATCAAAATCATTGCTAAATTGTTACTTTATTCAAATTTTACGCTTAAAAACTATAAAAACTACCTCCTTGATCTCATAGATGTTGTGATGACATTTTGATGGCGGCTTGATCAAATTGAGAATGTATTAGCCATATTTATCACTCATAGTTTTTTGTTGCAAAGGTAAGAGGTTAGGTTCAAATGAGCTCAACCTCTTTATACTTTAATTTTTAACATAGTTATAATGTGAGAATATTATGGTTTGGTAGTGATTGGCCTAGGATTGGTCACTACCAAGCCATAATGGCCTAGGATTGGGAACTACCAAGCCTTAACACAAGTGTATTATAATGTGACTTTGTTGTGTCTTAGATGGACCAAAATGTTGTTGTGGTAAATTTTTGGTCCCCCGTTGTTTTACTCAAGCCCATACCCATTATAAATGTGTAGATCTATTCTTAAAAATAATGAGTACACATTCTAAAAGAAATTGGTACCCTAAAGTGAGTATGTATGGAAAAATTCATGAAACCCATCACAGATACTTCCACGAAATTATAATATCCTATTAATAAGATTCTTTAGTATGTAAAAATAGGAGAGTGAGACCCATTCTAAGTTCACTTTCCTAGGAACCAACTATAATGACAAAAAATGTCCCCCCTAGCATGGCTTTGATTTGGTGTTGTAATGTGTCTAATATATTCACATTAGGTCTTGGGCCCATGTGGACTAAATGAGCTTATTGATGGCTTATTTGGAGTGTTGTAAAGTGTTACAACACAATTTCACACTTTTCTAGGATTTTATTAAATAATTAGGATTCTTTATGCTTTAATTGGCCTTATTTTACATCCACAAGCTTCATTTAATGCAGTTTTTCAAGGATGATCTAGACACAAATCAACATCCAATCATAACTTAGGTGTTTTAATATTGTGTGGCCCAGATTTGGTGGTCTAGGACTCATTCGCCACCTTGGGCATATGAGTCCCACCTGGGGTTTTGGGTCCTGATCTTGGTTTCACACCTTTCTAAGAATTTTTTAATTTGGTCCCATAAATTATCCCTAATGGGACTCATTCACCACCTTGGGTGTATGAGTTCTGTGTGGACAAAAATTAAAATTAATTTAATTTTTTGGCAGGATTTTATCCTCCTAGATCTAATGTCGGCTTGTAGTGTTGTAATTTTGGGAATTCTTGCATAATTAAGTATAAATACAAGTTTCTTTCACTCATTTTACACCTAGCAAGTTGAATGACCATCCTTATAGCAAGTTTGATTTCACAAGAGCATTCAAGAGCATTCAATGGTAGATTATCAAGCACCTTAGAGTATTATTCAAGCATCAAGCATCATGTCAAAGTCTTCATTCATCATGTTTGTTTTTGAACTAACAATTGTGATGTAGGGTTTTATGATTCAAGCTAGCATTTCACTCAAGATCCATCACATTCAAGCAAGATTCAAAATCTACATGCATTGGAGTCATCTCATACATGTTTGCAACCTCTCATTGCTTGGGTTTGGTGAGTTGCAACATCATATTTTGTTAATTTATCATTCTCCATTCCTATTGCATTTCATTTCAAGGTTTGATTCAAAAATAAGGTTTGACCAAGGAAAACCCCTGTCCACTAATAAAACAACATTCTTTCTTCTCTTTAGTGTGTGATTTGTAGGTTTAGATTGAAGACACATTGAAGAGAAAGTTTGGAGAAAGTTGTCAAAGTGTTCAAAGTTCTCACCTTGCATTGAAGATACTTGGAAGACTTCTAGAGATTGCAAATTAGGGTTTTGGATTCATAAATCAATTGGGAAATATAGAGAAGACCTTGAAGACCAAATTCAAACCTTAATTTTTTAGAAAACCCTAACTAGACTAATTTTCTAGTTTTGGTGTATGAGTCCCAATTTAGGTCAAAATTCAAGTTTTTACAGATTCAAATACCCATTTTCCATATTTGTATTTCTACATAGAAATCCAAATCTAGGACTAGTTCATCCATCCTAGCATATGAGTCCCAATCAACATTAAATTTAGAATTTCATGAATTTTAGAGCCTCATCCAGTCATCTTTAGGTTTCCAAGTGCACATATTTCATCTTGTAGCTTTTCTATTTTGTTTTATTTGCATTTATAGGTCATTTAGTGAAAGATTGCATTGAATTAGGGTTAAGCATTACATATTGCATTGAATTTGTATTTCCAAATCTTAACTTGGTCGTGAACCTCACATTAGTTTATAGGACCATCCCCTAGGACAACCCTATTACAAGATCCTTTTCTCTTTTGCATTGAGATCTCTAGGGTTATCCTTGAATGAAATAATTGGAAAGTGGGTGTGCTCTATGTTCTAAACCATCTGAAAGCATCTCTTATCCATTTTTAGCCATTTCATTTTGGTGAACCTGCATTTAGAACATCATAATTCTAATTTGGAGTGCATCATCATCCTAGATCTTGCTTGAATTAACATTACATTAGGGTTTTCATTAGTTACTTGGCATTCTAGGGTTTTCAAATTTTGCATTAGTGAAAGTGCATATAGGTTACATTTTTGCATCTCATATAATTTAAATTCATACAAAAAAATGCATTTACACTTAGGTTATAAATCATACAACATAAAAATCATGAAAATCAATTAAAATTTTCTAAAATTTTTGAAAAACAAACCCACTAGGACTCATACGCCCCTTTGGGTGAATTAATCCCAGTGCAGATTTTGCACTGCATTTTCCAGCATTTAAAACATTGTTTTTGAGCTTTTGTTTTTTGTTTACAGCTTTCTATTTCAATTTCTATAATGTTTTTTATATTGATTTGATTTTTCTTAGCTTATATTGCATTTGTATTCATTTTGCATTTAGAATCCCTTGCATGAGTATTTGGTGTCCTATTGCTAATATTTTAGTGAGATGAAGTTCAAGACTCATTTCATCTTGTGATAGCACAATATTTGTGGACATTGGGTTATCTTTCTCTTTTACTCCTAGTATTTACACTAGTACACTAGGTATGGACCATACCCTTAACAATTCTTTGCCTTCAAGTAGTGTGACACATATTGAAACAATGGTTGCTAGTGTCCCACAAGAAAACATAATTCAAATCCATGAAGACTTGGAAAAACTACAACATCAAGTGAAAAATGACGACATTTCAACTACCACCATCCCTACTATAGACAACATTCATTGCATGCTTGAAAGTGAAGATGGACTTGACCTTGTGAAAAACATAGTTCAAATCTTTGGAAAATGCCCCACCTCAACCACTAGTTGTCGTTTACCTACAAGTAATGTCACAAGCCAAGGAGGAATTCAAATTCCTCTTCCCATAACAATTGCCTCAATACCTACCTATACCAACCCTCATGTCACAACAATAATGCAACCAACTAGTAATGTGATTCCTTCCCTAGGTATTTCTGCTAGCATCCCTAGTACCTTTGTGGCATCACACATCATATCTCCTACTATCTTACCACCTATAAGAATTTCATTCACTTGTCCCTCAAACACATATGCCCATTCACCTTTTTCACCTCCATCTCATAACACAAGAAATGACCCTCTCATAAATCAATTATTCCAAACCGTTTCATCCCTTCAAAAAAAAAATTCCACCATCAACCAAAATCAAAATGGACCACCTACATATTATGTCAAAAGCAATCCATTGTCCTTGGAGATATTGTGAACACCGATGCCACAAGGTATAGAGGTTCCTATATATTCAAGAAATATGGAGGAAAGGGAGATCCTTCTAACCATTTTAATGCTTATACTTGCTTATGTAGTGACATTGTCCTTGATGATAAACTCTTGGCTAAGATTTTTCCTAGGTCCTTGAAGGATACTACCTTAGAATGGTTCTCTTTGTTACTGGACAACTCAATTTGTTCATTCCATGAACTTGTTGATGCATTTTTCAACCATTTCCAAGTTCATATGACTCCTAAGATGACCTTGGTAGATTTGATGAGATGTAAGCAAAATAAGATGAAAATATAACTGAATTTATCTCACACTACCAATCGCTTTATTCCCAAAATGATGTCAAGGTTTCTCATCCTCACCTTCAAACTATGTTCATCAAAAACTTGCAAAATAAGATACAAGATAAGCTTACCCTGATGAAATTCCTATCCTTTATGCACTTGTGTATTTCCCTCTATGATTATCAAAATTCAATTAGTAGTTGAGATACAAAATCCACTTCTAGCCATACTGAGAAGTTTGAGCTAGCAAACCAAAAAAAGTCTCAAACTTTTTGAAAATAGAATTAAGGTTTCTTTCAATTCAATCCCCCTCAACAAAAAACTCAGAATTCTAATAACCAATGAGCTACTATTAAAACCATGACACCCTTTAGCTATGGGGACCTGAAAAGGAAATTCACTCCCTTTCTCGATACCCTTCACAACATAATGTCACAACTCCTAGAACAAAAGATGATTACCTTGCCTCCTGTTAAAACACCTGATCCTAATAAACCATTTCCCACAAACTATAGACCAAATTCTTACTTCCATTATCACCAACAAAATGGACATGACACAGAACATTGTAAGCGTCTTAAACATCTTGTGCAAGACCTCATTGATTTTGGTCGTCTTTCTATTGGAGGTGTTAGTGATCAAGGAAATAAGCCTGTTGCCCCCCCTTACCAAAAAATGCAAATTTTACCAACCCTATGCCTAATCATAACATTTAATTTGTCAAAGCTAGTGAAACTACATAGAATGATGTGATGAATGTTGATATGAATGATGATAACAATGATTATATTCAACATGATCCTATAAATATTGATTTTATGGATGATATGGTAGGATTGATAGACATAATTCCTCACAAGGGCTGAACTCAAAAGTGTTTTGAAATTATTTTCTCCTCTAAGGATATACTTAAACATGCACCCAATCGTTTTCTTTACATAGCTGGTTGAATCTATGACAAGCCCACTAATGGGATATTTGATGAACCCAAAATGTGCTCATAGTTTGGATATTATGATGAACTTTTTAATATCTTTACTTTTGTTATTTGTGGTTGTTTAAACTCTGTTGAAACCTTGTATGGGGATATCTTGTAGCAAAATATTTTCATAGTCATGTAGCTTATTGTGTTGACTTGACTACATTTATTACCCCGTTGACTCCCTAAATGACTGGTATATCGCATATAGTTTTTGAATGATGAAATAGATTTAACTGTGTGATTAATGAATGAATATCGTGTATGTGCCATACACCTTTTCTTTCGCATCTGTTACCTTTTTTTTCGTAGGTTTTTGAAGAATGATCGATTCAAGCGCAGCCAATCTCGGCCTTGTAGTAAAGTCTATTTCATGCACGACTTCGAGGAAGCTCTGGCGAAGACTCTCTAACCGAAACCATTGGGAAATATTTTTAATGATAGTCAATCTGGAAAGAGTGGAGCGCTAGATTCTCTCCGGATCGGGTTGAACGCATAAATTCATTTATGAAGTTTGTTCCTTGATTCTGGGACACACTTTAGTTCCACGTCTTTCTTTGATAGGGTTAGTTAGTTAGTTGCTCTCCTGATTTTAAATAAAGTACTCCTCCTGCGCGAGTGAGGAAGGAGATGATAGTTAGAGTAAGATAGAAGCATAGTGATAGCAGATATCATGTAAGAGTCAGTATGATAATGAAAAGAAAAATCTGTTTGACAAGAGACAGAGTTTGTTGTTAGTTTCTATATCAACAAAGCAATGTATACCATTCTATTTTCATGAATAAAGTTTGATGAAGTTCTAAGTTCAGCACCTGCGTAATCAGTAGATGCTTGCTAAGGGGGGCCACTTAGTAAGTATTTGTAGCTAGTTAGTTAGTTGTTCTTTTCTGCTGATCTTCAGTTAGCTTTCATCTTTGAAGTTTTCATACAAACTTAGTCTTGTATTGCTCCTGCAGCATAGGGAATCCATCTCTATGCCTATTCCTGCAGCATAAGGCCATTTCATAGTTTGTGTTTCAGTCGTAGCTATTATGGTTTTTGTTTTAATCAAATCATAGTTGAGTTAAAGAACTTTGCATTACCTTCCTGTAGTGTAGATAGAATTCCTTTCCAGTATTTATTTCTGCTAAGTTTTTACTGAAACTAGTTCTTAGTGCATATATTTTGCCGTGCCATTTAAAGTATATGTCCCCTGGTTTGACAAGTAAATGAACGTCCATAGAGAGATATTAGTCACCTATTGGAATGTCCAATTCCCAAGAAAGGTTTTACTGTGATTTTCATATCCTTTTGTGGGCGTGACCAATATTAATAGATCTTTTCTATGGAGAGAATGTGATCATCGAAGAATTCTTACTTCCATATGAGCTCTTATCAAGACATATATGATAAACCAAAAATATGGATCAAATTGCATAATAGTTTTGCTTTCCGTACGATGGGATTGATCACCCTTCCTTTACAAATAGGACTAAAAATTTTAGATAGCTCATTCTCCATCATCCCATAGTTGAACCAATTTTATATGAAGCTAGGCTATCCATGGCTTCGCTCCATGAATGTAGTCCCTTCACCTATAAATAAATGTTTAAATTTTCCCTTTGACAATGAAATTTCCACTATCCATCATAGTGGATTCAACCCATTGTCCTCTTGTGGAAAATTTTCATTATATTTCTTTTGGCCCGAGCCTATAGAACCTATCAAACCATGAGAAGACTTATTTTTCAAATCCTATCAAAAGTTCAAGGAAAAGAAAATAGAAAAACTATCCCTCTGAAACATGCCACAACCTACAATTGAGCCTACTATCCTTGATGAAACCATGATTGAACCTAAAGAAATTCCAAATGACCATGACCAACCTAAGAAAAAACCTTCACCTACTTCCTATAAAAGACCAAGAGATAATGAAAAAAATCTCATCACACCTCCTCAAATAAAACAAGTTTACAAAATCAAAGAGAAATTGGTTAAACAACCTCTTGTGGTTCCTTTCATTCCTCCCCTTAGGGAAGAAGAGAAACCTATGGTTGATCAATGCGCTCCTACACAAATGCAACTTGAAAACAAAACTAAAATAAATAGTGGTGCTAGAGAGCATAGGCATAGATGTCGTGCCCTTCCTCATAGGTTACATGAAGAAATAAACAATAAAAAATCAAAACCCAAAATCGACAGAAGCAATGGATGATGAGCCTACCCCTTCCCAAAAACAAAATGATCCTATATTACAACCACAACAAGAGTTGAACCTTTCTTTAGACATTATCATTTGACCTCTTGTTATGATTAATTTAGATGATGATGAGGATATTATAAAAATTAATGAGGAAGTGCATAATGAATTGAATACATTATTTTCCTCTTCTATGAGCTTAAATGACAATTCTTCTAGGAAGAGTGTTGAACTTGGTCATGACCCTAGTTCGGTACTTGCTATTATCCCTTTAGCTAGTTGTTTTCCTTCAACATACAATGAACATGATTTGGATGTAGACGACCTGCTTTAGGTTGACTTGCACATGCCTTACTAGTTCCTTGCATTATTATTTTTTCTTGTGTGTGATTGCATGTGTGTAATGTGATCCCCCATGATGTTCTACTTAATGTTCTCTAGGAGCTCTTTGTGGAATTCCTCTATTTTTACCTTCATTCTTCTCTATTTCATAAATATTTTCTCTTTATTTTTTCATTTGTCTTGTTTTTTTTCTTTTGGGGATGACACAAGGTGTTGAGACATTCATGTCTCTTCCATGTTGACCCAAACAGATTTTCCTTTATTTTTCTTTATTTCTTTTCATTTGTCTTATGTTTTCCTTTTGGAGATGACACAAGACATCGAGACATTCATGTCTCTTCCATGTTGACCCAAAAGCTTTTCCTTTATTTATCTTTATTTCTTTTCATTTGTCTTGTTTTTTCCTTTTGGGGATGACACAGGGTGTCGAGACATTCATGTCTCTTCCATGTTAACCAAAAATCTTTTCCTTTATTTTTCTCTTCATTTTTCTTGTGTTTTCCTTTTGAAGATGACATAAGGCATCGAGACATTCATGTCTCTTCCATGTTGACCTGAAAGGTTTTTCCTTGTTGTCCCTCTCTTTGTGTCATTCATCCAGTTCTATGTGTATTTAGGGAATGATAACAGTTTTGAGCTCTCTAAAACATTGTAGCAAGAACATACTGATCCCAAATCCATAGATCACTTATGTGTTCAGGTGTTTTCATTTTTGGGGTAACCCCTCTCTTTCCTTTCCTTTTCTCTTTCACATGATATAGCTTTATTTGGAAGCATATGACTTGGCATAGGTATTTCCAAGTTAGCTTTCATGTCTTCTTTATTGTTAGCATTTATCATTTTCTACTTTAAAGTAATTGCTCACAATATGGTGTTTAACAATTCCTTTAAAGTGGGGTCATACATTAGCATTATTCTTTTTCATTTTTCTTTTTCATGGCTCATGGTACAGTCTTCTTATTTCATACGATGCATTTTTCGCTTTGTGGTTAACATTGGGTGTGATGTTCTTCAAAAGTGTGATCTCTCTTAGCATATTATATTCCTCTTAGTGACTTTGATGAGACACAATGCATACCATAAGTTGTGAATCTTCTATTCTTTGATTGGTCCTCTCTTGGAGACATTAGGCACAATGTTCCTTTAGTTAAGACCTCATATGAATTTAAAAGCAAGACTCATTTGAATGTTCCTTACTATTGCATTTGCACTTTCAATTATATGGCCACCTTGCATAATATAGTTAGCATGCCTATAGAGCCATCTTTTTTGTTCATGAGTTCCAAGCATACAAATTTTTGCTTGCCTTATTAAGCTCGAAGTTCATTGTTGTGTGTCACCTTATCAAAGTTATCAAGAGGTATAACTTTGATATGGTTTGACAAGAAGCACATCTAAGGCATGAATTTCCCTTAGCCACTCGCATGTGTGTGAGTGCATACTAGTTGTGTGTGTATGTGTCCCACCTTCTTGGATTTCTCACTCAGCGGACAGTCTAAAGTTTCATTGCCTTAGAGTGAGTGCATTTTTCGAACAAACAACCTAGATCTGATCCACATCATGTTGGAAAAACGGTCAAAGCTTGATCCACCCCTCTTTTGTTTTTCTCTCCTTTTTGACTCTAGCAGCGTATGCTTGTGCCTTGATATTATTCTTCATATCCTTTTTTCATGCGTGTTCTTTTGTGCCTATTTTGGTTTTCCATAGGACCTTGGTCCAAGGGGCTTGTGCAACCCTCTTGATCATGGTCATCCTATCATACTAGCATTGGTGCATTTGGACCCCTCTTGATGTGCATCAGTCTACTTTAGTGTGAGTTGGAAGCAAGTTCCTCCTCTCACTAAAGTGGGGGCTATATGTAATGACGGAAAATGTCTCCCCCAACATGGCCTTTATTTGGTGTTGTAATGTGTCTAACATATTCACATTAGGTCTTGAGCCCTTGTGGACTAATTGATCCTGTTGATGCCTTATTTAGAGTGTTGTAAAATGTTGCAACAAACTTACACAGTTTTCTAGGGTTTTATTAAATAATTAAGCTTCTTTATGCTCTAATTGGCCTTATTTTACATCCACAAGTCTCATTTAATGCATATTTTTGAGGATGATCTAGACAAAAATCAACATCCAATCATAATTCAAGTGTTTTTAGACTATGTGGCCTAGATTTGGTGATTTGAACTCATTCTCCACCTTGGGCATATGAGTCCCACCTAGGGTTTTGGGTCTCAATTTTGGTTTCATACCTTTCTAATCATTTTTGAGTTTGGTCCCATAAATTATGCCTAATGGGACTCATTTTCCACCTTGGGGATATGAGTCTCGTGTGGCCCAAAATTAAAATTAATTAAAATTTTTGGGGGAATTTTATCCTCCTAGATATGATGTCAGCTTGTAGTGTTGTAATTTTTGGGAATTCTTGCATAATTAAGTATAAATACAAGTTTTTTTCACTAATTTTACACCTAGAAAGTTGAATGAGCATCCTTATAGAAATTTTGAGTTCACAAGAGTATTCAAGTGTTTACAAGAGCATTTAAGGGCAGATTATCAAGCATCTTAGAGCATTATTCAAGCATCAAGCATCAAGCATCATGTCAAAGTATTCATTCAACATGTTTGTTTTTTAGCTAATAATTGTGATGTGGGGTTTTATGATTCAAGCTAGCATTTCACTCAAGATCTATCACATTCAAGCAAGATTCAAGATTTGCATCCATTAGAGCCATCTCATACATTTTTGTAGCCTCTCATTGCTAGGTTTTGGTGAGTTAAAACATCATATTTTGTTCATTTATCATTCTCAATTCCCATTTCATTTCATTCCAAAGTTTGATTACCAAAAAAAGGTTTGACCAAGGAAAACCCCTATCCACTAACGAAAAAAAATTTCCCCTCTTTAGTGTGTGATTTACAAGTTTGGATTGAAGACACATTGTGAAGAGAAAGTTTTCAAAGTTGTCACCTTGCATTCAAGATACTTGGAAGACTTCTATAGATTGTAAATTAGGGTTTCAAATTTGGAAATCAATTATGAAGCATAGAGCAGAACTTGAAGACTAGATTTAGACCTTGAAGTTTTAGAAAACCCTAACTAGACTAATTCACTAGTTCTATAATATGAGTCCTAGTTTAGGTCAAAATTTAGGTTTTTACAGATTTGAATACCCATTTGCCATATTCTTATTTTTGTACAGAAATCCAGATCTGGGACTGATTCACCTAGCTTGGCATGTGAGTCCCAATCGACATTAAAGTTAGAATTTATAGTATTTTAGAGCCTCAACTAGTCATCTTTAGGTTTCGAAGTACACATATTCCATCTTACAGCTTTTTGTGTTGTTTTATTTACATTTCTAGGTCATTTAGTGAAAGATAGCATTGAATTAGGGTTAAGAATTACATCTTTCATTACATTTGTATTTCCAAGTATTAACTTAGTGGAAAATCCATCATTAGTTTACAATCAATCCCTAGGACACTCCTATTGCAAGATCTCTTTCTCCTTTGCATTGAGATCTCCAGGGTTATCCTTGAATGAAATAATTGGAAAGTGGTTGTGCTCTATGTTCTAAACCATAAGAAAGCATCTCTCACCCATTTTCTCTCATTTCACCAACCTATCTTACAATCCCACTTTAACACATTATGAACTCATTCCATAGGGTTGCAAGGGCCCTGTAATCATCTAGCTTGGAAAATAGTTGGTGGAATCATATGTTGATAAATCTAAGTATGCTATATTGAGAATACAAGAGTTATTAAATGAGAACATATATAATGGGACCAATATAATCTAAAGAGATCACTAGTGTTATCCACTCTTTAGAAATGATAGGGTTCAAAATGTTCACACATACTCACATCATGCTATATAAAAAATATCGTCTTTATGAAACTTGTGGGATTTAACCTTAGCACCAATGATATCATTAATGATGTAAGAAAACTATGTCAAGAAAAAATAGAGGAGCTTGTCATCTTGCTAAGTTGTAAGCTTAAGATTTATCACTCAAAATTAATTTTGACATATTTGTACCACCACCTTAAGATAGTGAGGGCCTTACAATTAGAAATAGATCAATAAATTACCACAATCCTAAGATCTCAAAGGTTCTAGCAACACTTATTGATGACAATATCCCTTTGATTAGAATTGGATCCAATTATTGACATAAATCCAAGGTGAAAATGATCTTTAACATCTCTTTAAACTTTGAGGGGGTAACCCACTTAGCTTGAATGGTTGGCATGTTTGTACTAAGGCTTTGGGTTCTTCCCATGTAGGTCCAAGGTTTGATTCAAATCGACTGATTGCTCCTGATTGTAGTATGCTTGGGCCATGTTGAAACCCCCAAAGGACTAGTCTCACCTTAGCTCACCTCCCACCCCAAAACCTGGCATAAAATGTAAGCATAAGACAAGGGCAGTTGAGATCGTTGGGTTGAGTCACATATCTAAGTGCTTGCCATGAGGATAGGGGATACCTCTAAGTTATCAAAAAAACCTTTGAGATTTTTTGATCTCAATTCTCATCAAGCAATTATTAGGCCATAATTCTTAGAAACTCCCAACACCTATTGTGATTAAGCAATATAAATAAGATCAAAATGTACATGAAAACTTGATTATGAATTTTTTGAGCTTGAGGTAGAGTTATATTTAAGCATCCAAGCAAGATGAAATTGAATAAATTAGATTGACTTATCAAACAAAATTATTTTTATAATCAGATCATATTCCTTTAATGTGGTTAATATGGATATAGTAGCTTAAAATTGGTATAAAAACTTTATCTAATTTTAATAGCCCAAGTGGGATGTTATAAATGAAAAATGGATATAAAGAAAGGAGTACCATGAGCTATATGAGGGATATTATCATCATTAGGTCTAGTAGTATCAAAAATAATATGGAGTACATCATCATAATTGGATGCATCACTAGAGTATTTAGGGATGTGCTTAAAACCAAATAGTTATCATATGTCACGAAAGGCATGTGATCATTATGAATCTTGTGAAAAGGAAGGTGTTAAAAACACACCATGAATAATAATAAATTAGAAATATGTTGAAATAATTTATTTGTATAACATGGACCACCATACTTTTTTTCTTGAAAGGACCTAATATTTGTTAACTAGTAGATTGCACACGTCAGTCTCAAGAGTTAGGAACTATAGTGTCAAAAATATCAGTGTTTACATTTTAACACTTAATTTGGGAATGGCTAATGTTAAAATAAACCTAATATTACCTTGATCTAGTGTTGTAATGTGTTTTACACATTCACATTGGGTTTAAGGACCTTTTAAGTTGAATTGGTCTAATTTTGTTTTAATTTAATGTTGTAAAGTGTATATATTTGCACATTCGCATTAAGTTTTGGTCCCTTGCAAACTAAATGGACCTAGTTGTGCCTTATTTAAGGTGTTGTAAATTTTTGTGACCCACTTTCACACTTATCTAGGGTCTTTATTAATTGGGCTTCTTTACACCTTATTTGGCCCTATTTTGCATCCACAAGCCTTATTAAATGTATTTTCCACAGATAATCTCGACACTTATCAAGTGGTCAATCACAATTCAATGTTTTGGGTCATGTGTCCTAGATTTAGTGGTTTGGGACTCATATGCCACCTTGGGCGTATGAATCCCACCTAGGTCTTGGGACCTGATTTTGAATTTCACATTAATCAAAACCTATCTTGGAGTGTGTGTCCCAATTTTGAGCCACTAGGACTCATACGCCACCTTGGGCATATGAGTCCCACTCAAGTCATGACCTAATTTAAATGCAATTTTTGGCAGGACTTTATCCTCCTAGATCTGATGTCGACTTGAAGTGTTGTAATTTTGGGAAATTTGGCATAAATAAGTATATATACAAAGTTATTTCACTCATTTTTCACCTAGAAACTTGAGAATTCATGCATTATAACAAATTTGAGCATTCAAGAGTTCACAAGAGAATTCAAGTGTTTACAAGAGCATTCAAGAGTCTTCAAGAGTTGATTATCAAGTGTTTTGGAGCATTATTCAAGTATCAAGCATCATGTCAAAGTCATCATGCATCATGTTTGTTTTTGAGCTAACAATTATGATGTAGGGTTTTATGATTCAATCAAGCATTCAATTCAAGATCTATCACGTTCAAGGAAGATTTAAGATCTACATCCATTGGAGCCACTTCATACATGTTTGCAACACTTTATTGCTAGGGTTTGGTGAGTTGTAACATTGAATGTTGTTTATTCATTATTCCTTTATTTCATTACAAGGTTTGATTACCAAAAAGGGGTTTGACCAAAGCAAACCCCTTTCCACTAAAAAAACAACATTTTCCCCTCTTTTTAGTGTGTGATTTGCATATCTAGGTTGAAGACCTTCTAAGGAGATAGATTGGAAAGAATTTGTTAAAGTTGCAAATTCATTCTAGTTGTTGCATGGTTTAGAAACTCATTAGAGGACACCTGCATAGTAAAATCTTCAAAGTCAAATTGAGAAACCAAGTAAAGAAGGAAAAGAAGATATTGAAGAGTATATTCAAATCCTGATTCTCCAAAAAAGAAAAAAAGGACTGATATGCCACTTCTGCCATATGAGTCCTAGTATAGTGAAAGTTGTAGTTTTCAGGAGTTCCAAACATATCTTTTCTAGATTTTTATTCTTGTGTAGAAACCCTAATCTAGGGATAAATCTCCTAGTCTGGCATATGAGTCCCAATCTACATTAATTTCAATGTTTCCAACATTTCAAGACTCCATTCAAGCCTCTACAGGTTTCCATGTGCACATCTCTGGTTTATCATCTTTCTATTTTGTTTTGCATACATTTCTAGGTGATTTAGTGAAGTTTTACATTACACTAGGTTTAAGCATTAGGTCTTGTATTTCATTAGTCTTTCCAAGCCCTAGTGTTGTGTTTTTTATGCACTTCTCAACACAGGCAGTGCGTAGGTACACTACCTCTCTTGAAAGACAATCTTCCACAATCAAATTGGAGAACACTATCCCAGGGTCTCTAATGTCAGGTCTTGACAGTGCTTGGAATATCTCAGTTGTTTGATGTGATTTGTTGCAATCACAAGGTGGACTTACGGATGAGTTACAAAGCATGGGAAGTTGGGTCTTGAAATGGAGTTCCTAAGATGGGGAAGTTGTTGTGTGTTTTCTGTAGGTTCAAATAGCAGTCTTGAACTCCATTTTTATCATTGGATTTAGCTTTACAATGTGCAATGAACCTTTCCTAAGGTACTTATTAAAAAAAAGGAAAAAGGGCAAGGAAGAGAGAAGGTTCTTGGATCTGAAACTACAAATGAATAGTGATCATGGAGGCTGCTACAATAGACAAACTCCCTAAACTGGGTTTTTCTTGACTAAGAGAAACCTACAGCTACACAAAACTAGTGCAATCTTCTAAGGTCTGCTGATTTTCAAATTACACATACACATCATGAACATGCAATTGAACTAGGTTGCAGCAATGACTGAAATAAGCCCAGGCTAACTTTGCACAGTTGCTTGTCATCAAAAAGTGCTAAAAGTATGGGCTAGAAGCTCATCAAATACTATAATAGCAATACCATCATGACATCCATTCAAGAAGCTACTACTAAAACTAACATGGAAGGTAGACCATGCATGCAAGATGAGCAAAATCAAAGAAAACATCCATAAAATCATGCAATGTTTTCTTCTATTGCCGCAAATGCTCTTTACAACAGCTCTCCAACCCTTACAAATGAGGGGCAAGCCCCTATTTATAGTTTTCAAAAGCCCAAATGAATGGCCAGGATTGAATTACATCGAATGGCCCAGATTTGATTTATATAAGGGTTTCACCTACCCCCCATTATCCAACAATTTTAAAATAGATCTTTGTCTTTTCTCTGTTTTGTCATCTAGTGCCCAGGTGTTGTAGCAATTTTTTCATTTAGTTGATTTTCCTTTTACTGTAGCTGAAACTGCTTGAAAGCTGCCTTCTTAGTTGATGTGTTTGTAGTGCTCTTCCTTGGATCAAACGATCTCGTCGACGATTGGCATCAATGGATTGGTTGCCCCTAATTCGGCCGAACTACTCTCTTATGCTTTCTTCAAGGCCACCCCCTTGCATTTTTGTCCTTGACTTTCTTGGCACAAGCCTTCTTCTAACGCCGACCCTGTTGGTGGGGGCTAGTGAGAGAGGCGATCATGAAATGAATGGTGAGAGGAGCTATGCATATTCCTTGTTCAGCTTTCTCAATGGGTCTCCTAACGGACCTATAGTAGGCTCCTTGAATCCTGCTTACATGAAGTGTTGTAAGTGCTTTCATACACAAATCAAGGAAAACATTAGTCAAATCTTGTAAAATTCTTGTTAGATCCATCCATGCATTGTCAAAAGATCATAATATTCATATTTGGAGCTCATTTGGACCATAAACATTAATCCGGGCCCCTGGGGCTCCACAAATGTTCCAAAATAGCCAAAGGGGGATGAAGCTCTGAAACCACCGAAACTTAATAGAACATTGACGAAACTTTGGCAGTTCAATTAAGCACCACAAACACATCCCAGATCCACCCAAAAGTTAGCCCCAAAGTAAAAAATGTGGAAATCGGACTAGCAGGGGTTCACAGATGTTTCCAAATAGCCAAAGAGGGATGAAGCTCTGGAACCACCGAAACTTAATGAAACATTGACAAAACCTTCGAATTTCACTTAGGCACCACAAACACATCCCAAATCCACCAAAAGGTTGGCCCCAAAGTCAAAAATGTGGAAACTGGACTGGCAGGGGTCCACAGATGTTTCCAAAATAGCCAAAGAGGACGAAGCTCCGGAACCACCAAAACTTAACAGAACGTTGACGAAACCTTGGCAGTTCACTTAGGAACCACAAATATATCCCAGATCCACCAAAAAGTTGGCCCCAAAGTCAAAAATGTGGAAGCCGGACTAGCAGGGGTCCATGAATGTTTCCAAAACAGTGAAAGAGGGACAGAGTCCCGGAAACGGCCACAAAGGGGCCAGGCTCTAGAGGAAGGGTCGTCAGGGCTCCACAGATGTTCAAAATGGCCAAAGAGGGATGGAGTCCCAAAAACAGCCACAGTGGGGCCGGGCTCCAAAGGTCGGGTCGCTGAGGCTCCATGGATGTTCAAAATGACCAAAGAGGGATGGAGTCCTGGACATGGCCACGGAGGGGCCAGGCTTCGGAGGTCGGGCTGTCGGGGCTCCATGGATGCTCCAAAATGACCAAAGAGGGATGGAGTCCCGGAAACGGCCACAAAGGGGCCGGGCTCCGAAGGTCGGGCCACCGGGGCTCCACAGATGTTTAAAACAGCCAAAGGGGGACGAAGCTCCAAAAACATTGAAACTTAACGGAACGTTGATGAAAATTTGGCAGTTCATTTAGGCACCTCAAACACATCCCAGATCCACCAAAAAGTTGCCCCCAAAATAAAAAATGTGGAAACTGGAGTGACGGGAGCCCATAGATGTTTCCAAACAGCCAAAGAGGAAGGGAATTCTGGAGGGAAAGTTCCTAAACCACCGAAACTTTACTGAACATTGACGAAACCTTTGCAGTTCAATTAGCCACTAGGAACACATCTCAAATCCACCAAAAAGTTGCCCCCAAAGTCAAAAATGCGGAAACCGGAGCGACAGGGCTCCACGAATGTTTCTAAAATAGCCAAAGAGGAAGGGAATTCTTGAGGGAAAGTTTTGAAACCATCAAAACTTTATGGAACATTAACGAAACCTTGGTAGTTCAATTAGGCACTAGGAACACATCCCAAATCCACCAAAAAGTTGCCCCCAAAGTCAAACATGTGGAAACCGGAGCAACGGGGGTCCACGGATGTTTCCAAAATAGCCAAAGAGGAAGGGAATTCCAGAGGGAAAGTTCTGAAACCACTGAAACTTTCTGAAACATTGACGAAACCTTGGCAGTTCAATTAGGCACTAGGAACACATCCCAAAACAAAAAAAAGTTGGCCCCAAAGTCAAAAATATAGAAAAAAGTGAATCAAGCAATCATGGACCAAGTCAACAGAAACAAGACAATGGGCAGAAAAGGGATGGGGGACTTCATTTCTTCGTGGATTTGAATACCCTAAGTAGGTGAATTTGGTCAGGGGGATTTGATCGTTTGAAGGCACATGACCAATTTGGGCTTGAAAAATGGGGCACGCAAAACAAGACAGGAGCAAAGCAACCTGTCAGAAGCAAAAAATGGGGGTCCCTGCCTAATGTGGGGCGTGTGTGCAAAACATGCACAAATGAGAGTGAAGAAGATTGTTGTTCTATGTCCTAAACCATAAGCAATAACACTTTTTTGCATTTCAGGAACAAACTCTTCTCTTGAAAGGAGATTGAGTGATCTCTCGAAGGTCTCAGGCTTGCTAAGTCTTGAGATTGAAAATTGTTTAATAGTGAAATGTATATTATTTTAATCAAAGGGCATGTTTATGAATCTCAATGAAGTGTGTTAGTGGTTGATATTTTTTAAAAGCTCAAGTTAATGAGTTTAAATAATTAGAAAAATAAGAGAGGAAGAATATTTACAAGATATAATCTATCTAATGTGTGTATTTATGAAAAAAAGAAAGGGATTTATATTAAAAAGCTCTAAATTAATTTCATTTTTCATTAAAAATAAAAGATAATTATAAACTTATTGTTACCTATTATACTAATCTTTACAAACAAATCATGAATGGTGTTTAGAGGAATAGGAAGAAAAATATATTATTTAGATTCTGCCTTATTTACTATTTTATTATGAAAATAAATAGAGAATTTATTCTAATCTAATTTAATTTATTACCTTGTTTTACGAAGACAAAAATATACTAATTAACTTGTCAATAAATATTTTTTATTTATTTTCACTAGCCAATTATAAATTTTATTTAAACTAAAACTAAACTATAATCTATTCTAAATGATGGTAAAGAAAGAACAAAAAGTAAAAAGAGAGTAAAGGAGAGAAGAACCGTGTGTTAGCATAACGAGATGGCCAACAACCAATAAAGTAATCTCTACATAGTTTATCATTACACAACTGAAACATAAAATAATACTATTACAAAAATAATAATAAATCGTCAAAATTACAAACTATCATTCACCATATTCATATATTGAAAAAATCCAAAATCAACAAAAAATATCAATAATTCAAAAATTATACCTTATTAAATAAAAATATATTTATTATATCTCTCAAATCACAACATAACCCTTAAAACACTACTCTAATACAAAATTATTTTTTAAATATATTTAAAAAAAAAAAAACTACTTCTATCACTATAACAAATAAAAAAAAAATCTTTATAACTTCTTAAATCTATCTATAAATCTAAAATTACATATATCTATCTCTAAAAATGAACATCATCTCCATATAGACGGCACTCTATCCAGCCCCAGGAATGCACCGGGGCATGGATGTCTCTCCATCATACATCATCTTGGGTGCATTTAATCAAACGTCCCTTCGGTCAGTGCGGAGCACAAATACAGCGGTTCTGTAGTTTAGATGTATTTGTTTAATATATTTAAAAAATATATTATAAACTAAATCGTGCAGCCGGGACATTTTACATTTTTTATTTTTTATTTTGGCAGCTAAAAAAAGTTTATATGTATTTTTTTAATATATTTAAAAAATATTTTATAAACTATTTATAAAATATTAACAATATAAAACAATTTTTTTAATATATTAAACATATATATATAAATTCTTATTTTAATATATAAATATATGAATATTTTAATATAAAAAATATTAAATCTCTTAAATGTTGTTTATATTAAATTAATTTAAATATAATTTTTTAATATCTTTAATATAAATTAATGTTTAAATTTTGATAAAAATAAATTTTATTTATAATTTTTTAATTTGATTAATTAACTTGATAAACAATATTCAAGTGTTTAAAATAAAAATTTAAATTTAAACTTTTCTAATATGAAAGAATATAAAACTTTTAAATAAAACACAAGTTTAATTTTTATAAAATTTCATATTTCAATAATTGAATATATTCAAAAATTTCTAAATAAATTTTAAAATAATCATTTAAAATATATTATGATAAAAAAATATATTATATAAAAAAAATTACATACTAAAAAATTTATTTTCTTCAAATTGTATTCATTATATTTTGAATATTTTTTCTTCTTAATATTCTTAATAAACTAATATTTAGTTTTGATAAAAACTTAGCTTCTAATGATGTTAGTCCTATACTAAAGGCTTTTCTTTATGTTCTTTAGGTTGATTAAATCGAATGTACACAACACTTTTCTTTTTTACTTTACTCTTTTCTAAGTGTTACATTGTCTTTATTGCCCTTTCTCATCTTATCCTTATTTTTTCATCTTTATCACATTTTTTCTATTTCTTTTGTTTCCTTCTTTTCTAATTGTTATTCATTGTCAACAATGCACTGCGAGAAAATTCACCGCCAACAATTCACCATCATGACAAATTCACCACAAGTAAAATTCACCACCAACAATTCACCCTTGGGGAAAAGCGGTGAATTGCTGGTGGTGAATTTTAATTGAGGTGAATTTGTCATGGTGGTGAATTTTCCCTCAATGAATTGTTGGCAGTAAACTTTTTGGTGAATTGTTGGTGGTGAATTTTCCTAGAGCCAATTTTATCATGATAGTTTTATACTTTTATGTCTATATACTCATGATCCCATCCCTTGTAATACCTATATTCTACTTTGATTACTTGATGCTTATTCCTATGACCTTGTACCATGCTTAGATCATATGCCTATTCTATATCACTATATTTTGGTTATGAACCTTATCAATTTACCTCATTCCTAGATTACTATTATGTGCTCATGCTTATTTTTTATAACTTATGTAATCATTTAGTGTCTCCAATTCCATGTCATCCCATTATATTGTGAGACATCATTCTTCCCCCATATTTAGTGTTCACTCCTGTTGTCCTATCATGATTCTAGAGACACCCTTTTAAATTGGGGACATCTAATTTTCTCCATTGTGATGTCCTTATAATGAGTTAGCATTTTACATCAAATGAAATTTGGATTTATCCATATCATCTTGTGCCTACATGGTTGATTATGCTCATAGATCTACCTTTACCATACTAGAGGTATCAAAATGCATTTTGTATCCTATCATGTGTGTTCACATGTACTACCATGTTGTAAGAGCCACATAGGGGAAACCATGACTATTCATATCACTTATTGTAGCTTTTATTTTATTTTATTTATTTATTATGTGTAGTGTAAATATGATTGTAACAAGGGGTAGAATGTAAACATAATAGAATAAAGCTCTTCAAATAAAAATAAGTTAAACATTTTAATAAATATAATAATTGAATACTGATAACACTTTAGATAGATGTAATTAACATGTCTATACTAGTTAGGTCATTGTGACATTTAAAATATTTTAATTTAATCAATTTACTAATATGATTAGAAGGTGAGTTTTTATTAAAATTAAATATTAGTTTCTTAACAATATCGACATAATTAATATATTAATTAAAATATATATTCAAAATACAATGAATACAATTTGAAAACATGCATTATTCCTTATGTATTCAATTATTTTAAAATATATTTTGAATATTTTAAATGTATTCAATTATTAAAATATGAAATTTTATAAAATTAAATACATTCAATCATTAAAATATAAAAAATTATAAAAATTAAACTTATATTTTATTGTATAAAATTATATTTTCCTATTGTTTAAAAATTTAAATATTTACAAGAAATCTTATACATAAGATTGAAAATTTTATTTTAAAATTGAACATTGTTTATCAGTAATCAAATTAAAAATTTATGAATCAAATAAAAAATCTATGAATAAAATTATATTTTTATCAAAATTTAAACATTAATTTGTATTAAAACTATCAAATTTTATAAAAATTAAACTTGTGTTTTATTTAAAAGTTTTATGTTCTTTCATATTAGAAAAGTTTAAATTTTTATTTTTATTTTAAACATTTGAATATTGTTTATCAAGTTATTTAATCAAATGAAAAAATTATAAATAAAATTTATTTTTATCAAAATTTAAACATTAATTTATATTAAAGATATTAAAAAAAATAGATTTAAATTATTTTAATATAAACAACATTTAAGAGATTTAATATTTTTTATATTAAAATATTCATATATTTGTATTAAAATATTCATATATTTATAGATTAAAATAAGAATATATAAATATTAAAAAAATTGTTTATATTAATATTTTATAAAGTTTATAACTTTTTTTAAATATATTAAACAAATACATATAAACTGTTTTTTCCTGCCAAAATAAAAAATTCACCGCTGCACGATTTAGTTTTTAATATATTTTTTTAATATATTAAACAAATACATCGAAACTCAGAAACCGCTGTATTTGTGCTCAAAAATGAAAAACGGATTTACTTTGCACGGCACTGACGAAAGGGACGTTTGATTAAATGCACCCCTGGGGCTGGATAGCCAGTGCCCATATACACACCTCCTGTCAAATCTACTAAAGCCCAATTTTTTACTAAATGCATTGAACCTGCACCTCCCTTCACCCATTTAGGCGCCCATCTCCTTTTAAATTTATGACGTACCTTATTTCGAAATGTGTCTCCATCCTTATTAAATAAACTTGTCTCCTTTTGATATGCCTCCGTCCTCATTGAGTAAACTTGTCTCCCTTTGATATGACTTTTCCACGTACCTCTTAAAAGAGAAATATTACCTATTAACCCATTAACAAATCATATCTCATAAGCATGAATGAAATGCCTCCAATGAAGAATTTTCATTTTGAAAATAACCATATTCATCTATAGCTAGTCTAAGACATAAATTAATAAGATAAATAAATTTTGATGAAATTAAAACTAACCTATTAGGAAAGGTAGACTAAAATTCTAAATTCAAGTATATATTATATTAAATAATACAATTTTTCTGAACTTTTTAAATTATTTATCTATGATTTACATTAATATAAGAAAATCTAATTAAAACATATGGATGATTTAAACAATTTCATATTCAAAATGTAGATTTAATAAAGAGTTTAAGATTTATGAAAATGAAAATTATGTGAATTAAATCATATAAATTTAGAAAAATAAAAGTGGTATGGACTATGAGAGGATATAGAGTGCAATTAACACCAAACTCTTTGACAAATCTACATACAAGACCTGCAAACACACATGCAAAGAGGGGAAAAAGGGTTAAGGGTTAGAGAATAGGGGTTTGCCTTGGTCAAACCTTGATTAAGTAATCAAACCATAGATAATGAAATGAAATAAAGAGAAAATGATGAATGAATAACATGCACTGTAACAAACTCACCAAACCTTTGGTCTTGAAATCTAAAGATATGCAATGAAGTACTCCAATGGATGATTTGATGATGGTTAGAGTGCTTAGAATGCTTGAGAATGATTAAGTAAATGAATGAATTGCTTGAATAGGTGTAAAATGAGAGGAAAAAACCTTTATTTATACTTGATTTTCCAATAATTCCCAAAAATAACACATCAAAGGTCAACCTCAAGGTCAAGAGAATAAAATCCCAGTAGAAAATTTTAAAAAAATTGATTTTTGTGCCTAGTGGGACTAAGTCACCACCTTGATCCCACTAGGGTAATTTTACTGGGTGTCGGGGATTGAAGTGTATTTAATGAGGTTTAATAGGAATATTCTAAAAAATACACTTAAGTATGGCTGGAAAGTGCATTAAGGGGTCATTTAAACATAAGAAAGGCTTAAATTAGTGATGACAAGTCTAGAAAAGCATGAGAGTTTGTTACAACTCTTTACAACACTTTGAAATAAGACTTGGTAAGTGATAAAAAGGGGTTATTTAAGTAAGTTATAATGAAAGGGTCCTAGAAAAGTGTGAAAGTGGGTAACAACACTTCGCAAAACTTTCACAAGACATCCTAGAATTCTTAATGATTCACAAGGGTCCAAGACCTAATGTGAATGTGTTGGCCACATTACAAGATTAAATATTGACAAAATCAAGCCAAATTCCACTAGGAGGGCCTAAACATGAGAAAAGTAGAAGGGTTACTTTTTCCATGTCTGAAAGGTGAATTTATTTTTTAGGTTGGTCTTGGTTGTTTGGATCTTATTTAGGTTGAAGCATGGTTTTGTCAAGGATGGGACGTTCAGAGGTGGATGGCGACATGTATTAGAGAGATAGTTTGGCTATTTTCTTTGCTTTGAATTTTGGTAGGATATGAAAAGGAAGTATTCTCATGGCTTTATAGGTTCCATGGGCTCGATCCAAAAGGAATCTAAGGAAATTTTTCCTTTAGATGAAAAAGGGTTGAAGCCACTATGGTGAACAGTGAATACTTCATTTGTTGGCATATAGTTATCATTGATGTCAAAAGGGAAAATCTAGAAAAGGAGATCATTTTCATGATGACAAAGGATGAGTGTGAGAGTAGTGGGTTTGATGGAAGATTCAAATTGGGTTTCTCAAGAGCTTTCCAAAAAGGTATTGTGCAGGTCGAGAAAGTGAAGGATGTGCCAAAAAATGTTTTATTTCTACTCTCACATGTTAGGGTTTATCAGTTAAACCTTGAGGATACTTGCATTCTTGGTGTTCAGAATAGATTTCTATTTTGATGTTGACCTAGTATCAACAGTTGTCAGTTATATTAGGTGCAACTTATTTCTTTACAATTGTGAGGGCGACGAGGCCCTTTGATGAGCACTTTAATGTCATACATCCCCTTTAGATCAGAGTGAAAATGTGTGGTCGATGAGAGAATTGTAGATCTCTCTTCAATTAGCCAATGATCATCTTTTTCACGAGACATGAATGTATCGACATGAGTCTAGGGGATGTCTCTTCGATGGAGCAATAAGGAGTGTGGAAGTGATATCGGTGAGACTGTACGGCGTTGGTGAGATCTTTGTCAATGTATCTCTAACATGGCGATGTGAAGGTAGTACTCAAGTGGGACCCAGTCATGATGACGTGGGTGATACTGATGATGAAGATGACACACGGCATGACAATGTTGAGTGAATGGTAATCCACATCCTTGTTGTAGATTACGATGTAGTGACATGGTGATGAGGTGGATAGGTGATGTCATCAATGGCCTTCATCGACATGACTTATGGTTATTGGTGAGACTTGTTCAAATGTCTCTTTGATATTCCCATGTGTGCTTGATCAAAGAGAGAGATGTAGATTAGAGGGAATTTCATGATTGTCTCTTCAACATTCTGATGGCGAAAAGTCGACGGTGATGATCAATGTGGTAGGATCTAACAGTGCCCACATGCCCTATTGAAATGTTGGTGGGGCCCGTTCAAACCCACAGGGTTATCCAGATGGTGGAAAGCTTACATGTCAGTCGACATATGGTAGTGGAACTTAACTATGGTGATAATGAAAGTGAGCTAAGTTTCATCAATGAAATAGAATGGTGTCAGGAGGACATTGAAGGATCTCTCCTCAACAACCTGATGACCATTCCATCAGTGAGACATTGATAGTTTAGTAGTACTTTGAAGCATGTCTCTTCGACATAGTAATAAGGAGGAACATTTAACTATCAGAGTGACATGATGGTTTCGATGGGAGTTATTCAAATATCTTTAACAAAGCAACATTATGTTAAGTGAATTTTGCATGATCGATGATGGGGATTTAAATGACTGCTTATTCAATGGTCAGGGTTAAAAGGCTTCATGATGAATATGATCATGGTGTGAGAGAGAAGATCGATGACCAAAATTCAACAGTAGAGGTCTACAATGACTCTATAGTCTAAACAAGGATTTAAATCTGGCAACAATCATATGAACAAAATAAAATCACTCAATTTTCCAAGTGAACAATTAATTAAGGTGATCCAATCTATAGGTTGGCGGCACAGAGAGTCATGTCAATCAAGATCAAATCTAATCAACTGGATAGGAGAATGTATTGAATGCATATTAGATTCTAGAGTTTAATAAAGAGCTAATTTGGAAAAAATATCTAAAATAGAATTTAATGTTGTATGGATTGATACAAGGGATGGTGATATCTGGTAAATCCTATAAAATTTCTTAATGATGAGCTAAACAGTGGTGTGTGGCTTGATGTAGAGGAAACTTGCTAAAGAAGGTAGCAAGTGAAAAACCCTAATAGAGATTGTATTATGTAAGAGCCAAAAAGAAAGAAATAGGTTGAACCTTAGTGAGTGAAAAGGAGTGTGAAGACAAGGTGTCTAAAAGTTGTAGTAGATAACTGTAACAAAAAGTAAAAATTTGAAAATACATGGAGCTGGTTATAGTGAAGTAAGAGAGAACAAAGAGAGAGCTTATGTACTGAATTGATGCATTGTAGGTTGAGCAAAACCATTTTATGCATAGTTAATTACAAAAATTTATAAGAGTTTGTAGTCTCCATTTGAACTAAGTTGTAGCTTAGATCAGAGTGGTGTAGCACCCTTGAAGTTGTAGTTTCTAAAACAGGGAGTTGAAGCTTCCTTGGGGTTGTAGTCCTTAAAACTTGTAACTAAACTTTGATGCTTGTGAGGTTGGATCAGGATAGTAGATCCTAGCAACATTTCTCACCATGGTTTTTCCCATCTTGGGCTTTCCACATATATCTAGTGTTATGGTTATTATAGTAGATCCTAGTATATCTCTCTTGTGCTTGTGGTTATTATATTTGTTCATGTTTCGATCTGCACATCTAAGTTTAAGGTTGAATTTGCAAAAATATTTAAGGACTAAATTTTTTAATATATATTGATTCACCCCCCTCTTAGTAGATCCTTGCATTCTAACAATTAGTATTAGAACACTAGGCTCCCTAGGAGAAGGTTGATCAACTCAGGTAGATCTTGGATAAGCGAACACAATGGCATGTTAGGAAGGTTGAAGCAAGTCACCTACATTCGATGGAACAAACTATGCTAAGTGGAGCTCTCTGATGAAAGGATACTTAGTTTCTCTTGGAATTGATGTCTAGATGTCAGTTAAGAACAAATATGTTCCTCCTACTCCTCCTCCTACTGATGCTACATGAAAGAAGGACTATGAGAATAATGAAAAAGCTTGGTTCACCATTATGAAGAACTTGTCTGATTTTGTGCATAGAAAGGTTATGCATTGTGAAATTGCTTATGATGTCTAGGAAAAATTGAATAAGATCAATTAAGGAGACTCCAAGGTGAAGCTGGAAAAGCTACAAATACTCAGAGCTAAATTTGAAAGCTTGCAGATGATTGAAGAAGAAAAAATTATAGATTATCTTTTGAGATTTGATGATATAGTGAATGCTATAAGAGGATATGGTGTGGAAATGAAAGAGGATGTTGTGCGAAAGGTTCTAAGTTCCATGGCGACTAAATATGATTCTAAAATTTCTGCCATTGAAGAAGGAAGATAAATTGATAAACTTATTCTAGATGAGTTACATGGTATATTTACTGCTTATGAGATGAGAATGCTAGGTATTGAGTCTTCTAGAAGATAGGTTGCATTTAATATTACTAAGAAAGGAAAGGATGAAGCGGAGAGGAAAGACAAAGTTGTAGTCACTATTTTAGACATTGTAGAAACTAATGAAGAAGAAGAAAACTTCATAAGGAGACTAAGGAGACGATATGGTAAATATAAAGGTAATTTTCCCTTCAAATGCTTCAACTCTAGTAGATTAGGCCACTTTTCTTCTAAATGTTCATATGATAAAGTGGATAATTCTAAACAAGAAGGAGATAGTAAAAAGAAGAAACATTTTTACCCTAAAAGGAAGAATTTTGGAAAGAAGAAGAGGAGTTTATGCATTCAAGAGGAAAGTGATGCTTCTGATGCTAGTGATAGTTCAAATGAGGATCAAGATCATGCCCTTGTAATGACAGAAGATAAAAGAGAATTTCTATTTATGGCTAAAGAAAATAAGGATTAAAAAGATGCACAAATTGAGGATTCACATGAAGAAGAAGAGGAGGTAGTTGTTGATATTGAAGGAGAATTAATCAGTGCTCTTGAAGATCTTGATGAACTAAAAGATAAATATGATGATCTTAAGAGAGAAAAAAAGAAACTAAAAAAGGAATGCTCAAAAGGAGACTAATAGATTAACTCAAGAACATGAAGAATCCAATAAGGTGATAGTTGGTTTGAACGTTACTCCAAAAAACTTTTGTTACTCCAAAGGATATTTCTGCTAAAGCTAAGGAGGGTTATGAAATTGAGTCGTGTGACAAAAGGGCTTCTAACAAACTAGGGAAGAGGAGGCTTATGTTAAATATAGATTTTGAGTTGGATAAGGATGATGATGTTGACTATGTCCCATACTCATATGCCTCTTTGGAGGAGGGCCCCATATCCCTTGTTTAGGGTAAATCTGGGAAAAGGAAATTGGATGAGGAAGCAGGTTATATGACTTGTAGTGATGATGTGGAGGTGATTGTTCCTTCTAAAGGGGGAAAAGAAAAAAAATATCTTTATGGGGAAGCTTCTTCTCCTCCCCCTCTGTCTAGACTTGTGCGGGATCCTAAGGAAGGAAGTCAGAAGAGAAGGGTTTTGAAATCTGGTCAACACCTGGAGAAGAATGTCCCTATCTCTATGGCTGGTGGCTTCCATGGTGAGGATGTTCTGAGCATTGTCATTGGGTTTCCAAAGCAAAAGGTTAGAGTTGTGGGTGGTGAACAAGCTGTGGGAGCTAGAAATTGGATGCTGAGAGGATTCAAAAGAGGATGGTTGTTGCAGAGCAAATTGCCAATTCCATTCGTAGGATGAAGTTCGGGCCTGTCACTGTTGGTAAAGGTAAGGATGCTTTTGATGATAAGGTCCATGAGAGTTATTTTGAAAAGGATGTTGCTATGGGAAATCACATTGAAAATTTTGATAGGGAGGATCTTTCTAATGTGTTGGGTTCGGCTCATGATAGTGCCAATGTGCTTTTTAAACTATTTAAATGGTTCTTTCATGAGATCAATAGGACTAGTGTTTGTATTAGAAGCATTTCTTGCAAGGCTGCGGACCCTTCAATCCAAACCCAAATTGATAATTTAATGGCTAGTCTTAATATTGTTGCTAATACTATGGCAGAGGAAACTGTCAATCTGAAAGAGTATGGAGGGTAGAATGTTATCCCTTGAGGAGAATATTGAAAAAAATTGGAATGTGGTTATGAAGAGTGGAGAAGCTCCTAAAGTCTTGACTAGGTCAGACTTTGTGATGGCTTTCTCACCTAATAAGAGAAAGGAAATTTTGTCTACTGATGTTATGGTTGTTGAGGGTAAGCTAACTGGGGAGGATTATGTTGCTATTAAGGGTGTTGCTAAAGGTTTTGTTTTGAGTTCTGAGGTAAAAAATGATAGGCCTAGGGTTAGGACTAGAAATAGACTAAAAAATTAGGCTAGGGCCTCGGATATTGAGGTTTCTGATACTGGGGTTAAGGGACAGAAGCTTGCTGCTAGTGAGATGGAAGTTGTGGAAATTCTAAACAATATGTAGTGGTGTTTGCCAGTTTGTGGCTACTTTTTGGCTGGTGGTTTGCTGACTTTGGTTTGATGGTTGTTTAATGTTGTTTCCTTTTTACTTCAGCTATTCCCTTTTGTAAAGGGTTTTGGGCCCCTTCAAAACCCATTTTTTACCTCTAAGCAAAACAATTTTGATCACAAAGCTAGAGAGTCTAAAGTCATTCAAAGGAGGAATACAAATTTTGTGAGTAAAAATTATTTTACTCCTCTAGTTGATATGAATGTAGTTTGATACAATTACAACAATTTTGGTCATATAGCTAGAAATTGTAGAGAAAAAATTCTAAGAACAAATACTAGGTATAGAAGAAGAAAATATATCTTCCATAGTTGAAAAGGAAAAAAAGTTCCTAGAGAACAATGAAAAAAAAGTTGAAAAGAAACCAAAGAAGGTTTGGAAGGAGAAAGAGCAGAGCTCTACTATGTTTATGATTTCTCAAACATCATTACATGCGAAGGAATAAGATTTGTGGGTAATTAATAGTGGTTGTTCCAAGCATATGACTGAAGATAAAATTAAATTCATTAAACTTTAAATGAGAAAAGGAGGATCAGTGAGCTTAGGTGATAACACTGCTATTAAGATTCATGGTAAAGGAATTTTGAGCATAGATGGGAAGAAAAAAAGTAAATATGTGCTCTATGTTGTGTTGGCTCTTTTAAATACCAACTAGATCTTCAAGGAAGCCTATGGATTTGCTAATTTCAATGATTAGCAACCTAAAATGGGTTGGCCAACGAATGAGAGAAAGAAATTAATATTTCCTCTTGTACTTCAGGTTTTGCAAGACCCAAGAGGGTGATCCCACAATGCACTTATAACATTCCTTCACAAGATTTTTATGTACATTGCATATTAAGCAAAAACATTCTCATATCCACAACTCAACAAGTGACAATTTGCAAGGAATTAGAAAATCCCTTACACCTTTATAACTTTGAGCAGTGTATGGGAAATTTGAACGATAACTACAACAACCATCATCATTATGAGTATGATTTTATTTAGATGAATTGTTCTTTGGCATGATCTAGTTGATCATATATAATTGAATTTGCTTAATACATAAAATAGTGCATTATCCAAGGGTGACAGGGTCAAATTCATAGCATACTATAATGAAATAATAATGGAATTCGATATTTATAGAATATTATGGATTTGCATTACAAATTCATAACTCAAAATTTATAGAAAAAACATACTTAAAGATCCTATGGATTAACTCATATACCAATGACTGCATTAAAGTGTTTTAATCAACTACTTGAATTGAAGTAGGAATGCATACACACATCCAACCACATGAATTGGAGACCAATAAAACAATCCTTGATTATTTCATTGTTGATTCATGAACAACTACATAGAAGACAATATGCATAAAATTTTCCATTATCAATTTTCAAATGCTATAATTGTTGCAAAACATTTAACGTGACTGTGAATATAGACTCATAACCTAAGACGTAGCGAGTAATTCTATATCCATTGTATGCCTATTACACTTCATGAAAATATTTGCTAAGACTATTTGAGATCAACCAAAAAAATTCAAAGACTCCTATACAATAGCCTTGAATTCCCTTTTATAAGATTAAGGGAGAAGACAAGCTTCAGGCTATTGGCTAGTCACATTAC
>VDFB02267742.1:0-17154 GCA_007258455.2 Sequoia sempervirens
GAATTTTGGTAGGATATGAAAAGGAAGTATTCTCATGGCTTTATAGGTTCCATGGGCTCAACCCAAAAGGAATCTAAGGAAATTTTTCCTTTAGATGAAAAAGGGTTGAAGCCACTATGGTGAATAGTGAATACTTCATTTGTTGGCATATAGTTATCATTGATGTCAAAAGGGAAAATCTAGAAAAGGAGATCATTTTCATGATGACAAAGGATGAGTGTGAGAGTAGTGGGTTTGATGGAAGATTCAAATTGGGTTTCTCAAGAGCTTTCCAAAAAGGTATTGTGCAGGTCGAGAAAGTGAAGGATGTGCCAAAAAATGTTTTATTTCTACTCTCACATGTTAGGGTTTATCAGTTAAACCTTGAGGATACTTGCATTCTTGGTGTTCAGAATAGATTTCTATTTTGATGTTGACCTAGTATCAACAGTTGTCAGTTATATTAGGTGCAACTTATTTCTTTACAATTGTGAGGGTGACGAGGCCCTTTGACGAGCACTTTAATGTCATACATCCCCTTTAGATCAGAGTGAAAATGTGTGGTCGGTGAGAGAATTGTAGATCTCTCTTCGATTAGCCAATGATCATCTTTTTCATGAGACATGAATGTATCAACATGAGTCTAGGGGATGTCTCTTCAATGGAGCGATAAGGAGTGTGGAAGTGATATCGGTGAGACTGTACGGCGTTGGTGAGATCTTTATCAATGTATCTCTGACATGGCAATGTGAAGGTAGTACTCAAGTGGGACCCAGTCATGATGACGTGGGTGATACTGATGATGAAGATGACACACGGCATGACAATATTGAGTGAATGGTAATCCACATCCTTGTTGTAGATTACAATGTAGTTACATGGTGATGAGGTGGATAGGTGACGTCATCAATGGCCTTCATCGACATGACTTATGGTTATTGGTGAGACTTGTTCAAATGTCTCTTTGATATTCCCATATGTGCTTGATCAAAGAGAGAGATGTAGATTAGAGGGAATTTCATGATTGTCTCTTCAACATTCTAATGGCGGAAAGTCGATGGTGATGATCAATGTGGTAGGATCTAACAGTGCCCACATGCCCTATTGAAATGTTGGTGGGGCCCGTTCGAACCCACAGGGTTATCCAGATGGTGGAAAGCTTCCATGTCAGTCGACATATGGTAGTGGAACTTGACTATGGTGATAATGAAAGTGAGCTAAGTTTCATCAATGAAATAGAATGGTGTCAGGAGGACTTTAAAGGATCTCTCCTCAACAACCTAATGACCATTCCATCAGTGAGACATTGATAGTTTAGTAGTACTTTGAAGCATGTCTCTTCGACATAGTAATAAGGAGGAACATTTAACTATCAGAGTGACATGATGGTTTCGATGGGAGTTATTCAAATATCTTTAACAAAGCAACATTATGTTAAGTGAATTTTGCATGATCCATGATGGGGATTTAAATGACTGCTTATTCAATGGTCAGGGTTAAAAGGCTTCATGATGAATATGATCATGGTGTGAGAGAGAAGATCGATGACCTAAATTCAACAGTAGAGGTCTACAATGACTCAATAGTCTAAACAAGGATTTAAATCTGGCAATAATCATATGAACAAAATAAAATCACTCAATTTTCCAAGTGAACAATTAATTAAGGTGATCCAATCTATAGGTTGGCGGCACAGAGAGTCATGTCAATCAAGATCAAATCTAATCAACTGGATAGGAGAATGTATTGAATGCATATTAGATTCTAGAGTTTAATAAAGAGCTAATTTGGAAAAAATATCTAAAATAGAATTTAATGTTGTATGGATTGATACAAGGGATGGTGATATCTGGTAAATCCTATAAAATTTCTTAATGATGAGCTAAACAGTGGTGTGTGGCTTGATGTAGAGGAAACTTGCTAAAGAAGGTAGCAAGTGAAAAACCCTAATAGAGATTGTATTATGTAAGAGCCAAAAAGAAAGAAATAGGTTGAACCTTAGTGAGTGAAAAGGAGTGTGAAGACAAGGTGTCTAAAAGTTGTAGTAGATAACTGTAACAAAAAGTAAAAATTTGAAAATACATGGAGCTGGTTATAGTGAAGTAAGAGAGAACAAAGAGAGAGCTTATGTACTGAATTGATGCATTGTAGGTTGAGCAAAACCATTTTATGCATAGTTAATTACAAAAATTTATAAGAGTTTGTAGTCTCCATTTGAACTAAGTTGTAGCTTAGATCAGAGTGGTGTAGCACCCTTGAAGTTGTAGTTTCTAAAACAGGGAGTTGAAGCTTCCTTGGGGTTGTAGTCCTTAAAACTTGTAACTAAACTTTGATGCTTGTGAGGTTGGATCAGGATAGTAGATCCTAGCAACATTTCTCACCATGGTTTTTCCCATCTTGGGCTTTCCACATATATCTAGTGTTATGGTTATTATAGTAGATCCTAGTATATCTCTCTTGTGCTTGTGGTTATTATATTTGTTCATGTTTCGATCTGCACATCTAAGTTTAAGGTTGAATTTGCAAAAATATTTAAGGACTAAATTTTTTAATATATATTGATTCACCCCCCTCTTAGTAGATCCTTGCATTCTAACAATTAGTATTAGAACACTAGGCTCCCTAGGAGAAGGTTGATCAACTCAGGTAGATCTTGGATAAGCGAACACAATGGCATGTTAGGAAGGTTGAAGCAAGTCACCTACATTCGATGGAACAAACTATGCTAAGTGGAGCTCTCTGATGAAAGGATACTTAGTTTCTCTTGGAATTGATGTCTAGATGTCAGTTAAGAACAAATATGTTCCTCCTACTCCTCCTCCTACTGATGCTACATGAAAGAAGGACTATGAGAATAATGAAAAAGCTTGGTTCACCATTATGAAGAACTTGTCTGATTTTGTGCATAGAAAGGTTATGCATTGTGAAATTGCTTATGATGTCTAGGAAAAATTGAATAAGATCAATTAAGGAGACTCCAAGGTGAAGCTGGAAAAGCTACAAATACTCAGAGCTAAATTTGAAAGCTTGCAGATGATTGAAGAAGAAAAAATTATAGATTATCTTTTGAGATTTGATGATATAGTGAATGCTATAAGAGGATATGGTGTGGAAATGAAAGAGGATGTTGTGCGAAAGGTTCTAAGTTCCATGGCGACTAAATATGATTCTAAAATTTCTGCCATTGAAGAAGGAAGATAAATTGATAAACTTATTCTAGATGAGTTACATGGTATATTTACTGCTTATGAGATGAGAATGCTAGGTATTGAGTCTTCTAGAAGATAGGTTGCATTTAATATTACTAAGAAAGGAAAGGATGAAGCGGAGAGGAAAGACAAAGTTGTAGTCACTATTTTAGACATTGTAGAAACTAATGAAGAAGAAGAAAACTTCATAAGGAGACTAAGGAGACGATATGGTAAATATAAAGGTAATTTTCCCTTCAAATGCTTCAACTCTAGTAGATTAGGCCACTTTTCTTCTAAATGTTCATATGATAAAGTGGATAATTCTAAACAAGAAGGAGATAGTAAAAAGAAGAAACATTTTTACCCTAAAAGGAAGAATTTTGGAAAGAAGAAGAGGAGTTTATGCATTCAAGAGGAAAGTGATGCTTCTGATGCTAGTGATAGTTCAAATGAGGATCAAGATCATGCCCTTGTAATGACAGAAGATAAAAGAGAATTTCTATTTATGGCTAAAGAAAATAAGGATTAAAAAGATGCACAAATTGAGGATTCACATGAAGAAGAAGAGGAGGTAGTTGTTGATATTGAAGGAGAATTAATCAGTGCTCTTGAAGATCTTGATGAACTAAAAGATAAATATGATGATCTTAAGAGAGAAAAAAAGAAACTAAAAAAGGAATGCTCAAAAGGAGACTAATAGATTAACTCAAGAACATGAAGAATCCAATAAGGTGATAGTTGGTTTGAACGTTACTCCAAAAAACTTTTGTTACTCCAAAGGATATTTCTGCTAAAGCTAAGGAGGGTTATGAAATTGAGTCGTGTGACAAAAGGGCTTCTAACAAACTAGGGAAGAGGAGGCTTATGTTAAATATAGATTTTGAGTTGGATAAGGATGATGATGTTGACTATGTCCCATACTCATATGCCTCTTTGGAGGAGGGCCCCATATCCCTTGTTTAGGGTAAATCTGGGAAAAGGAAATTGGATGAGGAAGCAGGTTATATGACTTGTAGTGATGATGTGGAGGTGATTGTTCCTTCTAAAGGGGGAAAAGAAAAAAAATATCTTTATGGGGAAGCTTCTTCTCCTCCCCCTCTGTCTAGACTTGTGCGGGATCCTAAGGAAGGAAGTCAGAAGAGAAGGGTTTTGAAATCTGGTCAACACCTGGAGAAGAATGTCCCTATCTCTATGGCTGGTGGCTTCCATGGTGAGGATGTTCTGAGCATTGTCATTGGGTTTCCAAAGCAAAAGGTTAGAGTTGTGGGTGGTGAACAAGCTGTGGGAGCTAGAAATTGGATGCTGAGAGGATTCAAAAGAGGATGGTTGTTGCAGAGCAAATTGCCAATTCCATTCGTAGGATGAAGTTCGGGCCTGTCACTGTTGGTAAAGGTAAGGATGCTTTTGATGATAAGGTCCATGAGAGTTATTTTGAAAAGGATGTTGCTATGGGAAATCACATTGAAAATTTTGATAGGGAGGATCTTTCTAATGTGTTGGGTTCGGCTCATGATAGTGCCAATGTGCTTTTTAAACTATTTAAATGGTTCTTTCATGAGATCAATAGGACTAGTGTTTGTATTAGAAGCATTTCTTGCAAGGCTGCGGACCCTTCAATCCAAACCCAAATTGATAATTTAATGGCTAGTCTTAATATTGTTGCTAATACTATGGCAGAGGAAACTGTCAATCTGAAAGAGTATGGAGGGTAGAATGTTATCCCTTGAGGAGAATATTGAAAAAAATTGGAATGTGGTTATGAAGAGTGGAGAAGCTCCTAAAGTCTTGACTAGGTCAGACTTTGTGATGGCTTTCTCACCTAATAAGAGAAAGGAAATTTTGTCTACTGATGTTATGGTTGTTGAGGGTAAGCTAACTGGGGAGGATTATGTTGCTATTAAGGGTGTTGCTAAAGGTTTTGTTTTGAGTTCTGAGGTAAAAAATGATAGGCCTAGGGTTAGGACTAGAAATAGACTAAAAAATTAGGCTAGGGCCTCGGATATTGAGGTTTCTGATACTGGGGTTAAGGGACAGAAGCTTGCTGCTAGTGAGATGGAAGTTGTGGAAATTCTAAACAATATGTAGTGGTGTTTGCCAGTTTGTGGCTACTTTTTGGCTGGTGGTTTGCTGACTTTGGTTTGATGGTTGTTTAATGTTGTTTCCTTTTTACTTCAGCTATTCCCTTTTGTAAAGGGTTTTGGGCCCCTTCAAAACCCATTTTTTACCTCTAAGCAAAACAATTTTGATCACAAAGCTAGAGAGTCTAAAGTCATTCAAAGGAGGAATACAAATTTTGTGAGTAAAAATTATTTTACTCCTCTAGTTGATATGAATGTAGTTTGATACAATTACAACAATTTTGGTCATATAGCTAGAAATTGTAGAGAAAAAATTCTAAGAACAAATACTAGGTATAGAAGAAGAAAATATATCTTCCATAGTTGAAAAGGAAAAAAAGTTCCTAGAGAACAATGAAAAAAAAGTTGAAAAGAAACCAAAGAAGGTTTGGAAGGAGAAAGAGCAGAGCTCTACTATGTTTATGATTTCTCAAACATCATTACATGCGAAGGAATAAGATTTGTGGGTAATTAATAGTGGTTGTTCCAAGCATATGACTGAAGATAAAATTAAATTCATTAAACTTTAAATGAGAAAAGGAGGATCAGTGAGCTTAGGTGATAACACTGCTATTAAGATTCATGGTAAAGGAATTTTGAGCATAGATGGGAAGAAAAAAAGTAAATATGTGCTCTATGTTGTGTTGGCTCTTTTAAATACCAACTAGATCTTCAAGGAAGCCTATGGATTTGCTAATTTCAATGATTAGCAACCTAAAATGGGTTGGCCAACGAATGAGAGAAAGAAATTAATATTTCCTCTTGTACTTCAGGTTTTGCAAGACCCAAGAGGGTGATCCCACAATGCACTTATAACATTCCTTCACAAGATTTTTATGTACATTGCATATTAAGCAAAAACATTCTCATATCCACAACTCAACAAGTGACAATTTGCAAGGAATTAGAAAATCCCTTACACCTTTATAACTTTGAGCAGTGTATGGGAAATTTGAACGATAACTACAACAACCATCATCATTATGAGTATGATTTTATTTAGATGAATTGTTCTTTGGCATGATCTAGTTGATCATATATAATTGAATTTGCTTAATACATAAAATAGTGCATTATCCAAGGGTGACAGGGTCAAATTCATAGCATACTATAATGAAATAATAATGGAATTCGATATTTATAGAATATTATGGATTTGCATTACAAATTCATAACTCAAAATTTATAGAAAAAACATACTTAAAGATCCTATGGATTAACTCATATACCAATGACTGCATTAAAGTGTTTTAATCAACTACTTGAATTGAAGTAGGAATGCATACACACATCCAACCACATGAATTGGAGACCAATAAAACAATCCTTGATTATTTCATTGTTGATTCATGAACAACTACATAGAAGACAATATGCATAAAATTTTCCATTATCAATTTTCAAATGCTATAATTGTTGCAAAACATTTAACGTGACTGTGAATATAGACTCATAACCTAAGACGTAGCGAGTAATTCTATATCCATTGTATGCCTATTACACTTCATGAAAATATTTGCTAAGACTATTTGAGATCAACCAAAAAAATTCAAAGACTCCTATACAATAGCCTTGAATTCCCTTTTATAAGATTAAGGGAGTAGACAAGCTTCAGGCTATTGGCTAGTCACATTACAATTTAATTTTTATTTCAAAGTATTTCATTTCATTTCAAGCCCTAGGCAATTGTATTTACACTTGAAGAAATGGGGGGAAATACAAAAAGACAAAAAACTTGTAGAAGCTTATTGAACTTGTATCCTCATTGTTTGAGAAATCCACATCATCACCTCATTTAGAAAAAGGCATGAAACATGAGAGAAGAAGAAGAATAAAGCAAAGAGAAAAGCTTGGTTGGATTACCACGTGCATTTTCACATTGAGAGGATATAGATTTTTCTTAAATAGTTATTTCAAAGGCTAGACCTGCATTATACTCGACCATGCTCTATATCCATCTCACCATTTATATGGCTTATTCATCATATTTATCTAGCCAATCCTTGTATTCATCCTCTATGGGCTAGTTGATCTCCAATATTTTCTGCACCTTTGTATTGTATGCATTATATCTTGCATCAATTACTACTCTGGCTTTTTTCACAAAGGTGTCCATGTCTATCTAAATCTTGATGAGATTATCAATTAAACCATTTAGTAGAGTTAAGTCTAACTTATCATCAATTTATGTTATCTATGGACCTATAACAGTTTGATGCTTGAAGAAATCCCTCCATGGTGCATACTCTTTGAGTGTTCCATCTTCATTAAGGATTTTGGGTACACCTTGTTCCTCCATATCCCTAAAGGCCTTGATTTTACCTTGCAGTTTCCCACCAATACTTTCATGGAAACATGTAACTTCACTAGTCATTTTAATTCCCCTTATTATGTCTTGAAGATTTGTTGGAGCTTCAAGGTCTTCCTTTGCATTTGCTTGAATCTCCCTTAAACTATTTAATTAATTACTCCATTTATTCCAAGTGCTTTGGAAAACCTCGTGAACATGTTGGAACCTTTCAAATGTCTCATGTATACCTTTATAAGTTAACCATGTGGCTTTTTCTTTAAGGGATTCTTTGGTCAATTTGTGGCCCAGAATCTCTTCAGCCATATCCTTTGTAATCTTTTTCATGTTCTCCTAGAGCTTATTCTTCTTAGACTTGGATACTTGGAGCTCACTCTTTAATGCATTATCCTCTATTTTAAAGTATCTATATCTTGTGGTGAAGTACCAGATGGATAAGTAGGAAAGGTCTTTTGACTTACCTTGACCACAGTATCTTTCACTTATTTATATTCTTCAACCAGTTTGTTGTATTTCTCCAACAATTTCATATATTTGGCCTGAGAAATTTCTACAGTGTCAACACTCAACATGGTTGTGTGCATTCTTATCCTTGCATCCTGTGGAGATGTCATCTCTAAAGCTCTTCCTATTATCAAATATCCTAAAAGGCCAGTCATTGTTCTACTGAACCTACATGTCCCTGAATCTAGTGTTAATCACCAAATGGCTAGTGCATGTAAACTGGGGCTAAACCCTGAACCAAAAGTTTTCTCATCAAAAGTCTCCTTAGAAACCATAGCATTTGGGTCATTCCTGATTGTATCTAGGGAAATTATTAATGATAGGTTCCATCTTGGCATCACCAAAACCCCACTGTCTTTGACCAATCTTCTAGATTTCATAGGATTCATTTGCAAAATTTCTTGAATAATCTCTCCTTCAGTCTTCTTTCTGTCCTCCTCCTGTTGTGAAGGATCCACTCCTTCCTGAGCTTTTTGTATCCTATCATTTATTTCTTGAGATTTCAGCTCAACAATGAATTCTCTAAACTATCTGGTTGTCTCAAAATAATCATCCTCTAGAAATTTGGCACAATCTAGAACCCTTGCATCATTGTCTTTGATTTCATCATATTCCCAAGGTACTAGCCTATCATTTGGAACAAATGGTTCCATTACATCTTAAACATCAAGGTGTGAAAATTCATGCTCTACTCCTTGCTCAATAGGAAATGATTCAGCAGATGGTTGTTGTACATTTCCCTTAGCACCCTGTGTTTTTTCAACATTTGCAAAAGGAAACTCCATAATAGGAGTATCCTTAATTTCCATTGGTTGTTGTTGCACTTGTAATGTTGTGGGATCCTCTGATTGACTCCCAGTTTTTAGTAAATTCTCTTTCAAAGCACTCTGATCTAGCTGCTCTACTTGTTGCACCTTCTCTAGAAAAATACCATCATTAAAATCACTAAGGATCAATTACATCCTCTTAAATTTTTCAATGAGTTGCTTGTAAGGGCTTTCATAGTAGGAATTCTTGGTAGAAGCCCTATACTCAACTTCAACAATTTTCAATCAAATATTTTCTCTATCCTCAATAGCAGCAAATGTTGGCAAGTTTCTTATCACATCCTCTTTGAAGTAGAAAGTATGAGGTCCATACCCTAAGATTCCCCTTTTTATCTTTTTTCTCTTAATGAGCCCTTCTGGATCAAACTTTCTAGTACGAGATACATTCATTCTCAAATTATTTATCATTACACCAAACATCTCATATTATTTCTTTGTAGTGACAACAAAATAATCAAAAGAGAAAGTTGATGCAATAATAGAATCCTTCTTGGATAATCTAAAATTCTCTGCATCACAATTATCCAACTACCACATTATTTCAGTGAAAGCAAGCCTATCAGAAACAAACCTAGGAAAGAGATGTGGTGCCACAATAGTCCCATAACACCTGTTGATTATGCAATTGTCATACAAATACCAATATCCCCAATTGCACTCATAATTTGGGTCAATACCACATTCTCATGGTCTCAACAATGATTAAATTTTTTAGAAATTCTCTCAGCTGGCGCCAACCCCATTTGTACCAAAATAGTATGTTTTATGGTGTTCCAGAATGCAACATAGTTTGAATTCAGGCAATGCAAATCCCAAATGTATGTCCACATTTGGATAGGAAATTTATGACCCCTTTCATCCACTTGTCTCAATTTTATGGCTTGACCAAAAACTTCCCTTCCCTTGTATAATATCATGTGCATCAATAATGAATAATGTCTAAATATCAATGGGGTTTTACTTTCTTTCAACCTCATCAAGTCATAGTGTAACTACTTAGTAACTTAGTTAGCATAGTTAAACCATGTGTGCTTGTTTTTATGTTGAATATCCATGATCATAACTAACAAGGGTGACATTATCCTTCCATCAAATTTAACTCCAAGCACTTGACACAAAATAAAGTATGTGTATCTAAAATAGTCTGCAAATTCTCCACATCCAGTGGTTCGACTTCTTTAATTGCAAACAAAAATCTCTTCTCTCATCTATGCTTTGGTAGTTCACCTCTTCTAAACCCAATCATGTGTTCATCATATTCCTTTTGCAGCTTTTCCATGCTAATCTTTTCACTAGCATCAGGTTTCATTCTAAAAACCTCCATGACTTTTCTTTATTTCCAAAATGCTTTTACCATCTATGTCTATGATTACCCTATTAACATCATCATATCTTTCTGTGAAGTGTAGCATTAAATCTACCTCCACAAAAATATTGAGAACAACCAATTTCCCCAAATCAAAACCCCAGACATTTTGAATAGGATGTGGAGCATCTCTTCTTGTGAAAGCATACAAGAACAACTCCCATCTAGGCTCTGGAATGACAATGTCCCCAATTCTAGCTAAAAGGTCCTTGAAATTGGTGGTTAGTATTCCTTCCCCAGTGGCCTTCCTAGTGCTTGCCTTGACATATACCAGCTAGAACTTATCCATCAAATAGACATAGTCCTTTTGTTGGCCCTTCTTCTTGGTTCCTTCAAACATTTGGGGTGGATCATCCAGGAGACCTTCTTTTTCTTCCTTTTTGGTGTGGTTTTTGAAGATGACGACTCACCAAGTTAACTCATCTTGGCTTCTTTAGGGCTTTCAAGTTTGAAATCAAACTTGGTTTTGGAATTTATAGTCTATTCTTGACAACTTAAACTCAAATTTGAATACAATTCTACCCTTTTTCTTTTATCCCAATTAGAAAACTACACTTAATCAAGAGAAGCCAAGAACCCTAATTCACCCTTGAAAATGACCCAGATATTTTGATTCAATATACCAATTCTTACAAAATAACAAGAAAAACTCATGGGATTTGATGATAGCTTAGCTGAGAAAAAAATCCTCTGCAACTTTCTTTGGCCTCGGCTCTAGTCACTTTGAATTATCTTTTCTTGCGAGATACTATCATCCCTTGGTTCAACTTGCATGCTACTTGAAGTAAATATCCATGCTTAGTGTACTAGTGTCAATACTAGGAGTGGAAGCTCTAGATAACCCAAGATCCACAATGATTTTGCTATCGTAGAATGACATAAGTCTCAAACTTCATCTCACTATGGTATTAGCAATAGGATACCAAACACTCATACAAAGGCTACTAAATGCGAGGTGAATGCAAATGCAATGTAAGCTAAGAACAATGAAATGCTTATAATTGAAATTCTAGAAATTGAAATCGAAAAGCAAAAATAGAAAACAAAAACTTTTAAATGCCAAAAGCTGTAGTGCAAAATGTGCAGAGCGACTGATTCGCCCAAGGTGGAAAATGAGTCTCAGTGATGATTTTTTTGAAAATTTTCAGAATTTTGAATTGAATTATATAATTTTTATGTTTTTTTATGGAAATCTAAGATGCAAATGTAGAATTTTATTAATTTTCAATGAAATTAAATGCAAAAATGCAAGTTATATGAGCTTTCACCAATGCAAAAATTTGAAACCCTAGAATGTAAGTTAACCAATTCAAACCTAATGCAATGTTAATGCAAGCTAAATATATGATGTAAATGCACTCCAAATCATAATTATGATGTTCTAAATGCAGGTTCACCAAAATGGAACCTATGAAAAATGTGGTGTGTTGTGATGATGTATGTGTACCCACTTTCAAAGAGATTCCACTCAAGGATAACCCTACAGATCTCAATGCAAAGGAGATTGAAATATTGCAATAGGGCTATCCTAGGGACCGAATATGATCTAATAATGGGTTCACCATTAGGTTTAGACTTGGAAAAGACAATGCAATGAAAGTTGCAAGAGGGTATGTGCAGGATCATGATGGGCCAAAAAGTGGCAATATTATGGGTATTTGTAAGGTATGTGGCTGATGACTTTCTTTTTACCCAAAATTGATGAAACGAAAAGGGTTTTTAGAGGATATTCTTAGCTTTCCACCAATATAAATTATTCTTTAATTTGAATTGAATAAATAATTATTACTCATTTTCTATTAGAATTACAACTAAAGTCCTGATCGATAGGCTGATTGAAAAACATCTATAGCTTTCAAACGGTATCACATTTTTTGAATCCAAAGCATGTGTCACATTCTATGCTTCACATACTATAGGATTAAAAAAATAAAAAATAAATTTCATGATTTTTTTACCAAGTTAAGGTGGTCAGACATATGAGTTTTTATATTTTTTAAAATTTGTAATAAAAAATTCATAATTAATTATTTACTTGGGAAAAAATTACAAAAAATATGCATCACATCCAGACATGAGTCCTCTACTTATATATAAAATCTTCTAAAAAAATATTATCATTTTATTATGGTTAGGGTGGTTAGACAGACACCTACTTCTTATTTTTTCCCTGAAATTTAACTACTACTGCATTGAAATTTCAAATTTTCACCAAATAGATTTTTTCTTTTTAAAATAAACCTAGTAGTTTAGAAACTACATTCAATTTTCTACAGATTCTATTCTTACATATTTTTGAAATAATATAGATAAGTTATTCAAAATTTCATGTCAAGTTGCCTAACACTGATTTTTTTGAATTTTTTGCCACTTAAGGGCCTATTTTTTCCATGATGATCCTGCACATGCCCAAGACAAAAACCTAATTGAATGTAAACTAACTCTAAATGGCTTAAAAAGATGAACATGATGTAAGAAAAAGCTATTATATAGAAAGTGTGCACCTAGGAGATTGAAGAAGGTAGAATGGAGGTCTGGAATGCTAGAAAATCTACTGTCAATATTTATTGGGACTCATTGACCAAGTTGGGTGAATCAATCCTGCTTCCAAGAAAATGTGCAAATACAAGTTTCAGCCAAAAGGGTATCCACATCTATAAAAATCTCTACCAGGCTTATATAGTGGGACTCATTCGCCACCTGTGGTGAATCAGTCCACTTTTGCTTTTTCAGAAGTCCAGGACCTGATTCTGTTCCTCTTGGTCTACTTTGCTCTTTTTGACTGGTTTCTAGATCTGAAACTGTAATTTTCCACCTGTAGACCTTCTCCAAGCTTGTCGAAGGCTTGATGACAACTTTAGGGATTTGAAAAAATTTCTCCAACTTTCCTTCTTGACAAATCTACAACCTAGCCATGCAAATCACACACAAGAAGAGGGGAAAATGTTGTGGGGTTAGTGAATAGGGTTTTTCCTTGGTCAAACCCCTTGGTAATTAAACCTTGAAATGAAAGCAAATATGAATGCAAAATGATGAATGGACAAATAACAATGTTGCAACTTACCAAACCCTAGCAATAAGGAGCTGCAAATATGCTTGAAATGGTTGGAATGGATGTGGTTCTTGGATTTTTCTTGAATGATGTTGATATTTCTTGAAACACTTGATAGAATCATAAACTCTACATCACAATTGTTAGCACAATAGCAAACATGAAAAATGCAATCCTTGACATGATTATTGGCACTTGAAGAATGCTCTAAAATGCTTGATAATCTTCCCTTGAATGCTCTTGTGAATGCTCAAATTCTCTTGTGAACTCTTTTGAGTGCTAGGTTACTTGATTGCTTGATAGGATAAAATGAGTGAATAAACCTTGTATTTATACTCAATTATGCAAGAATTCCCAAAATTACAAGACTATAAGTGAACATCAAATCTAGGAGAATAAAATCCTGATAGAAATTTGAATTAAATTTGAATTTTGGTCACACGAGACTCATTTGCCCAAGGTGGTGAATGAGTCCCACCAGGAATAATGTATGGGACAAAAAATGTAAAGTGCTTAAAAATGTGTAAAAATTGCTTTGAGGCTAAAAGATCTAGGTGGGACCCATTCACCCAAGGTGGCGAATGAGTCCCAGACACTAAATCTAGGCCACACAAGCTAGGAACACTTGAATTATGATTGGTAAATGATTGGTGATAGGATTATCCTTGAAAATATGCAATAAATGAGGCTTGTGGATGCAAAATAGGGCCAATTAAAACATAAGAAATACCAATTATTAATTACAAGCCTAGAGAAGTGTGATAGTGTGTTACAAAACTCTACAACACTCCAAATAAGGAAATATTAAGGTTAATTATGATTATTTAATTATGTTTATTATGCTTAGTTAATTGATAAAACCCTAGAAAAATGTGAAAGTGTGTTACAACACTTCACAACACTTTTGCAAGGCACCATTAAAGTTCCATTAGTTCACAAGGGACGAAGACCTAATGTGAATGTGTTATCCACATTACAACATTAAATCAAGGTAGCATTAAGCCAAAACTACAAGGAGGGCCCGAACAAGTCAGAAAAAGTAGAAGGGTTACTTTTTCGGTGACTGCATTCCTTAGATGTTTAAATGGGGAAAAAGACTTGTATTTATAGGTAATTATTCATTTCCCACAAAACTAATTATGAAGAGCCAAAAAATAAATTTAAATTTATAATATAAAAATGTTGATAATAAAATATCTAAATTTGGGAAAAAGTAGGCTAGTCAAGGGCATGAGTGCCCTAGAATTGACCTATTTTGGGGCTTTTGATGTTGTTAAATGAATAAGTAATATTAATTCCTAATTATTTTTTTATTTTCTTAGAAACAACATCAAAATGGACAAATTATAACCACAATTAGGTCTAGCCACATAAAAGGAAGCTAAACCAAGTGTTAAATTATTAGGGAAAACAATTTATGATGATACACTGTCATTTTATATAGTTGTGCAATGGTACAATTTGAATATGTAGTTTTCTCTACCAATTTTCACTCGCAATCAAAGAGTAGCTTGAAATAAATAACCATATTTTCCCAATGATTTTTGTATTCTATTTTAAATTTCTATTAATATTTTTTATCATGGATCTACATACTAAAAATGAATTTACTAAATATTGAATTTTAACATTTTTTATTACCATTATTTCCTTTAGTGAAAAATAAATGAACTCCCTACTCATTTTACATCTGAAGAATGTAGGAAATCTATCACTCCTTTGTGTTCTATATGTGAAAAGGTTTAATCAATAGAAAATTATAACCATCACTACTAAACAAAAACCTATTAGTTATACATTAAAAAAATTCTTTCATGAGTTAAAATATCTAAAAATTCAAATAAATCAAGGTTCTAAAAGAATGTGTATAATGTTACGTATACAATGAGTTTCTAGGCAAAGGGATATGTCAATTTGTACATGCTTTCAAGCAGTTATTTTTAGTACTAATTATTTTACTATGTATCTATGTTTTTATAGATTAATGAAACTTTAGTTAATTTAATTAGATGGTATTGATATGTATGTGTTACTAGTTATATAATGATATTTAACGATTAAATAATATAATTTGCATATAATTGCTTGTCTTATTCATAAAATTTATTTCTATTTGATTATGTAACAAATAAAATAGAAAAAAAAAAGTAGATTTTGGAATGAATTTTTTAAAAATGGAATTGACTATAGATTATTGTCATTGAATTGATAAGGAAATATATATAGTAATTTATTTATAACTAAATTAAGTGTGAAGAAAATAATTTTTATAATAAATTTTGAAGTTTGTAACAATAGATTCTTATAGTGAGACCATGAACCCCATGAGGAGCTATTTACCTAAGTAATTTTGAATTTTATTTTATTTTTCATTTTTAAGAGGATTCCACTACTTATTAATTTCAAATACTTACAAAACTGAAATATAAGTATTTAGTAAAATAATTCTAATTCTACTTTCTAATATTAAAAAAACTAAAATAAATAATTTTCATTTTTTATGAATAATCTAACATTGTTGAAATGAAATTATTTTAGATTCTATGACCCATAAATTGAATATATATGTATGAACATATGCATACATTTAGAATTCACCTTGTCTAAATTTAGCACCAATAAGCTACATACATCACTCATTCCACTTACAATATCAACCTTGGATTCAATCAATATGTTGTATTGAAACTCCTCTAATGGTTAGATTATAATGGAAACAATTCAAGCTAACCAATAATGTATATAATCAAACCAAACAATTTTCATCTCATAGATAACTAATTGAAATTGTCTAATATGCATGAAGATTAATATAGATTCATTGTATATTTCGTGAAATGTTTTAAATACAAATGTATATAAATACGTGCATACACTTACAAAATTAGTTTGTCCAAATTAGACACCAATAAAATATAGATTATCTCATTTCACATATTTAAAAAAATCATCTTAGATTCAATCTCATCAATATGCCACCTTCTACCTCCTTCCATAAATAGACTAACATTTTAATTAACAATATAGAGGATATATTAATGATGCTTATGTATTTTAATATTGTTATAATAAATGTATTTTTTAATGGTTTGATTGACCTTTTTGTAATATATGTTTGCATTGTACACGATATTATAATTGTATATGATTATAACAAAAAAATAATGTATTCATTATTTTGAAATAACTATACCATGCTACTTCAAAATTAATAAATTTGTTTGGTTGAAACTTATTGTACCTATTTTGTGTCTATTCAATTAATTATTAATATGAATAAATTATAATATATAGGAAGTCATTTTTTTAATATATAAAAAAGGGTCCTAAAAAATCTAAAAATAAACATAAATATATAGTAATTTGTTCATGTATAATTTACAATGTTGTGGGACCTTTAACAACAGAATTCATTCCGCTTAGTTTCGTCATTGCCGATAATTAGTGAAAGAGGTCAGAGATATTAAGAAATGGCTCAAAAAAATCATGGAGATGATCCCCCGTACACCCACGTTTTCTTGAGCGCATGACAGAGCCATCAACAAGTTTTGTACGAGACACTTCTTCCATCCTAGTAAAAAATTATTAATGTACATATGTATTTCTGTAGTCATTTTGTAAGGTACTGTATTTATGTAGTTATATTTTCAAGGCGTTCAAAATAAAAGATGACATAGTTGTAATAAAAGATCACTTGTACATATTATGATAATATATACTAGCACTTGCACCTCAATAAGGTGCAATACTTGCCGATAGGCTGATCCCACATTATTTATGGCCGTGAAAAGTAGTGGGCGGCGTGAAGAA
>VDFB02267743.1:0-30959 GCA_007258455.2 Sequoia sempervirens
GACTCAATAGTCTAAACAAGGATTTAAATCTGGCAATAATCATATGAACAAAATAAAATCACTCAATTTTCCAAGTGAACAATTAATTAAGGTGATCCAATCTATAGGTTGGCGGCACAGAGAGTCATGTCAATCAAGATCAAATCTAATCAACTGGATAGGAGAATGTATTGAATGCATATTAGATTCTAGAGTTTAATAAAGAGCTAATTTGGAAAAAATATCTAAAATAGAATTTAATGTTGTATGGATTGATACAAGGGATGGTGATATCTGGTAAATCCTATAAAATTTCTTAATGATGAGCTAAACAGTGGTGTGTGGCTTGATGTAGAGGAAACTTGCTAAAGAAGGTAGCAAGTGAAAAACCCTAATAGAGATTGTATTATGTAAGAGCCAAAAAGAAAGAAATAGGTTGAACCTTAGTGAGTGAAAAGGAGTGTGAAGACAAGGTGTCTAAAAGTTGTAGTAGATAACTGTAACAAAAAGTAAAAATTTGAAAATACATGGAGCTGGTTATAGTGAAGTAAGAGAGAACAAAGAGAGAGCTTATGTACTGAATTGATGCATTGTAGGTTGAGCAAAACCATTTTATGCATAGTTAATTACAAAAATTTATAAGAGTTTGTAGTCTCCATTTGAACTAAGTTGTAGCTTAGATCAGAGTGGTGTAGCACCCTTGAAGTTGTAGTTTCTAAAACAGGGAGTTGAAGCTTCCTTGGGGTTGTAGTCCTTAAAACTTGTAACTAAACTTTGATGCTTGTGAGGTTGGATCAGGATAGTAGATCCTAGCAACATTTCTCACCATGGTTTTTCCCATCTTGGGCTTTCCACATATATCTAGTGTTATGGTTATTATAGTAGATCCTAGTATATCTCTCTTGTGCTTGTGGTTATTATATTTGTTCATGTTTCGATCTGCACATCTAAGTTTAAGGTTGAATTTGCAAAAATATTTAAGGACTAAATTTTTTAATATATATTGATTCACCCCCCTCTTAGTAGATCCTTGCATTCTAACAATTAGTATTAGAACACTAGGCTCCCTAGGAGAAGGTTGATCAACTCAGGTAGATCTTGGATAAGCGAACACAATGGCATGTTAGGAAGGTTGAAGCAAGTCACCTACATTCGATGGAACAAACTATGCTAAGTGGAGCTCTCTGATGAAAGGATACTTAGTTTCTCTTGGAATTGATGTCTAGATGTCAGTTAAGAACAAATATGTTCCTCCTACTCCTCCTCCTACTGATGCTACATGAAAGAAGGACTATGAGAATAATGAAAAAGCTTGGTTCACCATTATGAAGAACTTGTCTGATTTTGTGCATAGAAAGGTTATGCATTGTGAAATTGCTTATGATGTCTAGGAAAAATTGAATAAGATCAATTAAGGAGACTCCAAGGTGAAGCTGGAAAAGCTACAAATACTCAGAGCTAAATTTGAAAGCTTGCAGATGATTGAAGAAGAAAAAATTATAGATTATCTTTTGAGATTTGATGATATAGTGAATGCTATAAGAGGATATGGTGTGGAAATGAAAGAGGATGTTGTGCGAAAGGTTCTAAGTTCCATGGCGACTAAATATGATTCTAAAATTTCTGCCATTGAAGAAGGAAGATAAATTGATAAACTTATTCTAGATGAGTTACATGGTATATTTACTGCTTATGAGATGAGAATGCTAGGTATTGAGTCTTCTAGAAGATAGGTTGCATTTAATATTACTAAGAAAGGAAAGGATGAAGCGGAGAGGAAAGACAAAGTTGTAGTCACTATTTTAGACATTGTAGAAACTAATGAAGAAGAAGAAAACTTCATAAGGAGACTAAGGAGACGATATGGTAAATATAAAGGTAATTTTCCCTTCAAATGCTTCAACTCTAGTAGATTAGGCCACTTTTCTTCTAAATGTTCATATGATAAAGTGGATAATTCTAAACAAGAAGGAGATAGTAAAAAGAAGAAACATTTTTACCCTAAAAGGAAGAATTTTGGAAAGAAGAAGAGGAGTTTATGCATTCAAGAGGAAAGTGATGCTTCTGATGCTAGTGATAGTTCAAATGAGGATCAAGATCATGCCCTTGTAATGACAGAAGATAAAAGAGAATTTCTATTTATGGCTAAAGAAAATAAGGATTAAAAAGATGCACAAATTGAGGATTCACATGAAGAAGAAGAGGAGGTAGTTGTTGATATTGAAGGAGAATTAATCAGTGCTCTTGAAGATCTTGATGAACTAAAAGATAAATATGATGATCTTAAGAGAGAAAAAAAGAAACTAAAAAAGGAATGCTCAAAAGGAGACTAATAGATTAACTCAAGAACATGAAGAATCCAATAAGGTGATAGTTGGTTTGAACGTTACTCCAAAAAACTTTTGTTACTCCAAAGGATATTTCTGCTAAAGCTAAGGAGGGTTATGAAATTGAGTCGTGTGACAAAAGGGCTTCTAACAAACTAGGGAAGAGGAGGCTTATGTTAAATATAGATTTTGAGTTGGATAAGGATGATGATGTTGACTATGTCCCATACTCATATGCCTCTTTGGAGGAGGGCCCCATATCCCTTGTTTAGGGTAAATCTGGGAAAAGGAAATTGGATGAGGAAGCAGGTTATATGACTTGTAGTGATGATGTGGAGGTGATTGTTCCTTCTAAAGGGGGAAAAGAAAAAAAATATCTTTATGGGGAAGCTTCTTCTCCTCCCCCTCTGTCTAGACTTGTGCGGGATCCTAAGGAAGGAAGTCAGAAGAGAAGGGTTTTGAAATCTGGTCAACACCTGGAGAAGAATGTCCCTATCTCTATGGCTGGTGGCTTCCATGGTGAGGATGTTCTGAGCATTGTCATTGGGTTTCCAAAGCAAAAGGTTAGAGTTGTGGGTGGTGAACAAGCTGTGGGAGCTAGAAATTGGATGCTGAGAGGATTCAAAAGAGGATGGTTGTTGCAGAGCAAATTGCCAATTCCATTCGTAGGATGAAGTTCGGGCCTGTCACTGTTGGTAAAGGTAAGGATGCTTTTGATGATAAGGTCCATGAGAGTTATTTTGAAAAGGATGTTGCTATGGGAAATCACATTGAAAATTTTGATAGGGAGGATCTTTCTAATGTGTTGGGTTCGGCTCATGATAGTGCCAATGTGCTTTTTAAACTATTTAAATGGTTCTTTCATGAGATCAATAGGACTAGTGTTTGTATTAGAAGCATTTCTTGCAAGGCTGCGGACCCTTCAATCCAAACCCAAATTGATAATTTAATGGCTAGTCTTAATATTGTTGCTAATACTATGGCAGAGGAAACTGTCAATCTGAAAGAGTATGGAGGGTAGAATGTTATCCCTTGAGGAGAATATTGAAAAAAATTGGAATGTGGTTATGAAGAGTGGAGAAGCTCCTAAAGTCTTGACTAGGTCAGACTTTGTGATGGCTTTCTCACCTAATAAGAGAAAGGAAATTTTGTCTACTGATGTTATGGTTGTTGAGGGTAAGCTAACTGGGGAGGATTATGTTGCTATTAAGGGTGTTGCTAAAGGTTTTGTTTTGAGTTCTGAGGTAAAAAATGATAGGCCTAGGGTTAGGACTAGAAATAGACTAAAAAATTAGGCTAGGGCCTCGGATATTGAGGTTTCTGATACTGGGGTTAAGGGACAGAAGCTTGCTGCTAGTGAGATGGAAGTTGTGGAAATTCTAAACAATATGTAGTGGTGTTTGCCAGTTTGTGGCTACTTTTTGGCTGGTGGTTTGCTGACTTTGGTTTGATGGTTGTTTAATGTTGTTTCCTTTTTACTTCAGCTATTCCCTTTTGTAAAGGGTTTTGGGCCCCTTCAAAACCCATTTTTTACCTCTAAGCAAAACAATTTTGATCACAAAGCTAGAGAGTCTAAAGTCATTCAAAGGAGGAATACAAATTTTGTGAGTAAAAATTATTTTACTCCTCTAGTTGATATGAATGTAGTTTGATACAATTACAACAATTTTGGTCATATAGCTAGAAATTGTAGAGAAAAAATTCTAAGAACAAATACTAGGTATAGAAGAAGAAAATATATCTTCCATAGTTGAAAAGGAAAAAAAGTTCCTAGAGAACAATGAAAAAAAAGTTGAAAAGAAACCAAAGAAGGTTTGGAAGGAGAAAGAGCAGAGCTCTACTATGTTTATGATTTCTCAAACATCATTACATGCGAAGGAATAAGATTTGTGGGTAATTAATAGTGGTTGTTCCAAGCATATGACTGAAGATAAAATTAAATTCATTAAACTTTAAATGAGAAAAGGAGGATCAGTGAGCTTAGGTGATAACACTGCTATTAAGATTCATGGTAAAGGAATTTTGAGCATAGATGGGAAGAAAAAAAGTAAATATGTGCTCTATGTTGTGTTGGCTCTTTTAAATACCAACTAGATCTTCAAGGAAGCCTATGGATTTGCTAATTTCAATGATTAGCAACCTAAAATGGGTTGGCCAACGAATGAGAGAAAGAAATTAATATTTCCTCTTGTACTTCAGGTTTTGCAAGACCCAAGAGGGTGATCCCACAATGCACTTATAACATTCCTTCACAAGATTTTTATGTACATTGCATATTAAGCAAAAACATTCTCATATCCACAACTCAACAAGTGACAATTTGCAAGGAATTAGAAAATCCCTTACACCTTTATAACTTTGAGCAGTGTATGGGAAATTTGAACGATAACTACAACAACCATCATCATTATGAGTATGATTTTATTTAGATGAATTGTTCTTTGGCATGATCTAGTTGATCATATATAATTGAATTTGCTTAATACATAAAATAGTGCATTATCCAAGGGTGACAGGGTCAAATTCATAGCATACTATAATGAAATAATAATGGAATTCGATATTTATAGAATATTATGGATTTGCATTACAAATTCATAACTCAAAATTTATAGAAAAAACATACTTAAAGATCCTATGGATTAACTCATATACCAATGACTGCATTAAAGTGTTTTAATCAACTACTTGAATTGAAGTAGGAATGCATACACACATCCAACCACATGAATTGGAGACCAATAAAACAATCCTTGATTATTTCATTGTTGATTCATGAACAACTACATAGAAGACAATATGCATAAAATTTTCCATTATCAATTTTCAAATGCTATAATTGTTGCAAAACATTTAACGTGACTGTGAATATAGACTCATAACCTAAGACGTAGCGAGTAATTCTATATCCATTGTATGCCTATTACACTTCATGAAAATATTTGCTAAGACTATTTGAGATCAACCAAAAAAATTCAAAGACTCCTATACAATAGCCTTGAATTCCCTTTTATAAGATTAAGGGAGTAGACAAGCTTCAGGCTATTGGCTAGTCACATTACAATTTAATTTTTATTTCAAAGTATTTCATTTCATTTCAAGCCCTAGGCAATTGTATTTACACTTGAAGAAATGGGGGGAAATACAAAAAGACAAAAAACTTGTAGAAGCTTATTGAACTTGTATCCTCATTGTTTGAGAAATCCACATCATCACCTCATTTAGAAAAAGGCATGAAACATGAGAGAAGAAGAAGAATAAAGCAAAGAGAAAAGCTTGGTTGGATTACCACGTGCATTTTCACATTGAGAGGATATAGATTTTTCTTAAATAGTTATTTCAAAGGCTAGACCTGCATTATACTCGACCATGCTCTATATCCATCTCACCATTTATATGGCTTATTCATCATATTTATCTAGCCAATCCTTGTATTCATCCTCTATGGGCTAGTTGATCTCCAATATTTTCTGCACCTTTGTATTGTATGCATTATATCTTGCATCAATTACTACTCTGGCTTTTTTCACAAAGGTGTCCATGTCTATCTAAATCTTGATGAGATTATCAATTAAACCATTTAGTAGAGTTAAGTCTAACTTATCATCAATTTATGTTATCTATGGACCTATAACAGTTTGATGCTTGAAGAAATCCCTCCATGGTGCATACTCTTTGAGTGTTCCATCTTCATTAAGGATTTTGGGTACACCTTGTTCCTCCATATCCCTAAAGGCCTTGATTTTACCTTGCAGTTTCCCACCAATACTTTCATGGAAACATGTAACTTCACTAGTCATTTTAATTCCCCTTATTATGTCTTGAAGATTTGTTGGAGCTTCAAGGTCTTCCTTTGCATTTGCTTGAATCTCCCTTAAACTATTTAATTAATTACTCCATTTATTCCAAGTGCTTTGGAAAACCTCGTGAACATGTTGGAACCTTTCAAATGTCTCATGTATACCTTTATAAGTTAACCATGTGGCTTTTTCTTTAAGGGATTCTTTGGTCAATTTGTGGCCCAGAATCTCTTCAGCCATATCCTTTGTAATCTTTTTCATGTTCTCCTAGAGCTTATTCTTCTTAGACTTGGATACTTGGAGCTCACTCTTTAATGCATTATCCTCTATTTTAAAGTATCTATATCTTGTGGTGAAGTACCAGATGGATAAGTAGGAAAGGTCTTTTGACTTACCTTGACCACAGTATCTTTCACTTATTTATATTCTTCAACCAGTTTGTTGTATTTCTCCAACAATTTCATATATTTGGCCTGAGAAATTTCTACAGTGTCAACACTCAACATGGTTGTGTGCATTCTTATCCTTGCATCCTGTGGAGATGTCATCTCTAAAGCTCTTCCTATTATCAAATATCCTAAAAGGCCAGTCATTGTTCTACTGAACCTACATGTCCCTGAATCTAGTGTTAATCACCAAATGGCTAGTGCATGTAAACTGGGGCTAAACCCTGAACCAAAAGTTTTCTCATCAAAAGTCTCCTTAGAAACCATAGCATTTGGGTCATTCCTGATTGTATCTAGGGAAATTATTAATGATAGGTTCCATCTTGGCATCACCAAAACCCCACTGTCTTTGACCAATCTTCTAGATTTCATAGGATTCATTTGCAAAATTTCTTGAATAATCTCTCCTTCAGTCTTCTTTCTGTCCTCCTCCTGTTGTGAAGGATCCACTCCTTCCTGAGCTTTTTGTATCCTATCATTTATTTCTTGAGATTTCAGCTCAACAATGAATTCTCTAAACTATCTGGTTGTCTCAAAATAATCATCCTCTAGAAATTTGGCACAATCTAGAACCCTTGCATCATTGTCTTTGATTTCATCATATTCCCAAGGTACTAGCCTATCATTTGGAACAAATGGTTCCATTACATCTTAAACATCAAGGTGTGAAAATTCATGCTCTACTCCTTGCTCAATAGGAAATGATTCAGCAGATGGTTGTTGTACATTTCCCTTAGCACCCTGTGTTTTTTCAACATTTGCAAAAGGAAACTCCATAATAGGAGTATCCTTAATTTCCATTGGTTGTTGTTGCACTTGTAATGTTGTGGGATCCTCTGATTGACTCCCAGTTTTTAGTAAATTCTCTTTCAAAGCACTCTGATCTAGCTGCTCTACTTGTTGCACCTTCTCTAGAAAAATACCATCATTAAAATCACTAAGGATCAATTACATCCTCTTAAATTTTTCAATGAGTTGCTTGTAAGGGCTTTCATAGTAGGAATTCTTGGTAGAAGCCCTATACTCAACTTCAACAATTTTCAATCAAATATTTTCTCTATCCTCAATAGCAGCAAATGTTGGCAAGTTTCTTATCACATCCTCTTTGAAGTAGAAAGTATGAGGTCCATACCCTAAGATTCCCCTTTTTATCTTTTTTCTCTTAATGAGCCCTTCTGGATCAAACTTTCTAGTACGAGATACATTCATTCTCAAATTATTTATCATTACACCAAACATCTCATATTATTTCTTTGTAGTGACAACAAAATAATCAAAAGAGAAAGTTGATGCAATAATAGAATCCTTCTTGGATAATCTAAAATTCTCTGCATCACAATTATCCAACTACCACATTATTTCAGTGAAAGCAAGCCTATCAGAAACAAACCTAGGAAAGAGATGTGGTGCCACAATAGTCCCATAACACCTGTTGATTATGCAATTGTCATACAAATACCAATATCCCCAATTGCACTCATAATTTGGGTCAATACCACATTCTCATGGTCTCAACAATGATTAAATTTTTTAGAAATTCTCTCAGCTGGCGCCAACCCCATTTGTACCAAAATAGTATGTTTTATGGTGTTCCAGAATGCAACATAGTTTGAATTCAGGCAATGCAAATCCCAAATGTATGTCCACATTTGGATAGGAAATTTATGACCCCTTTCATCCACTTGTCTCAATTTTATGGCTTGACCAAAAACTCATGTGCATCAATAATGAATAATGTCTAAATGTCAATGGGGTTTTTCTTTCTTTCAACCTCATCAAGTCATAGTGTAACTACTCAGTAACTTAGTTAGCATAGTTAAACCATGTGTGCTTGTTTTTATGTTGAATATCCATGATCATAACTAACAAGGGTGACATTATCCTTCCATCAAATTTAACTCCAAGCACTTGACACAAAATAAAGTATGTGTATCTAAAATAGTCTGCAAATTCTCCACATCCAGTGGTTCGACTTCTTTAATTGCAAACAAAAATCTCTTCTCTCATCTATGCTTTGGTAGTTCACCTCTTCTAAACCCAATCATGTGTTCATCATATTCCTTTTGCAGCTTTTCCATGCTAATCTTTTCACTAGCATCAGGTTTCATTCTAAAAACCTCCATGACTTTTCTTTATTTCCAAAATGCTTTTACCATCTATGTCTATGATTACCCTATTAACATCATCATATCTTTCTGTGAAGTGTAGCATTAAATCTACCTCCACAAAAATATTGAGAACAACCAATTTCCCCAAATCAAAACCCCAGACATTTTGAATAGGATGTGGAGCATCTCTTCTTGTGAAAGCATACAAGAACAACTCCCATCTAGGCTCTGGAATGACAATGTCCCCAATTCTAGCTAAAAGGTCCTTGAAATTGGTGGTTAGTATTCCTTCCCCAGTGGCCTTCCTAGTGCTTGCCTTGACATATACCAGCTAGAACTTATCCATCAAATAGACATAGTCCTTTTGTTGGCCCTTCTTCTTGGTTCCTTCAAACATTTGGGGTGGATCATCCAGGAGACCTTCTTTTTCTTCCTTTTTGGTGTGGTTTTTGAAGATGACGACTCACCAAGTTAACTCATCTTGGCTTCTTTAGGGCTTTCAAGTTTGAAATCAAACTTGGTTTTGGAATTTATAGTCTATTCTTGACAACTTAAACTCAAATTTGAATACAATTCTACCCTTTTTCTTTTATCCCAATTAGAAAACTACACTTAATCAAGAGAAGCCAAGAACCCTAATTCACCCTTGAAAATGACCCAGATATTTTGATTCAATATACCAATTCTTACAAAATAACAAGAAAAACTCATGGGATTTGATGATAGCTTAGCTGAGAAAAAAATCCTCTGCAACTTTCTTTGGCCTCGGCTCTAGTCACTTTGAATTATCTTTTCTTGCGAGATACTATCATCCCTTGGTTCAACTTGCATGCTACTTGAAGTAAATATCCATGCTTAGTGTACTAGTGTCAATACTAGGAGTGGAAGCTCTAGATAACCCAAGATCCACAATGATTTTGCTATCGTAGAATGACATAAGTCTCAAACTTCATCTCACTATGGTATTAGCAATAGGATACCAAACACTCATACAAAGGCTACTAAATGCGAGGTGAATGCAAATGCAATGTAAGCTAAGAACAATGAAATGCTTATAATTGAAATTCTAGAAATTGAAATCGAAAAGCAAAAATAGAAAACAAAAACTTTTAAATGCCAAAAGCTGTAGTGCAAAATGTGCAGAGCGACTGATTCGCCCAAGGTGGAAAATGAGTCTCAGTGATGATTTTTTTGAAAATTTTCAGAATTTTGAATTGAATTATATAATTTTTATGTTTTTTTATGGAAATCTAAGATGCAAATGTAGAATTTTATTAATTTTCAATGAAATTAAATGCAAAAATGCAAGTTATATGAGCTTTCACCAATGCAAAAATTTGAAACCCTAGAATGTAAGTTAACCAATTCAAACCTAATGCAATGTTAATGCAAGCTAAATATATGATGTAAATGCACTCCAAATCATAATTATGATGTTCTAAATGCAGGTTCACCAAAATGGAACCTATGAAAAATGTGGTGTGTTGTGATGATGTATGTGTACCCACTTTCAAAGAGATTCCACTCAAGGATAACCCTACAGATCTCAATGCAAAGGAGATTGAAATATTGCAATAGGGCTATCCTAGGGACCGAATATGATCTAATAATGGGTTCACCATTAGGTTTAGACTTGGAAAAGACAATGCAATGAAAGTTGCAAGAGGGTATGTGCAGGATCATGATGGGCCAAAAAGTGGCAATATTATGGGTATTTGTAAGGTATGTGGCTGATGACTTTCTTTTTACCCAAAATTGATGAAACGAAAAGGGTTTTTAGAGGATATTCTTAGCTTTCCACCAATATAAATTATTCTTTAATTTGAATTGAATAAATAATTATTACTCATTTTCTATTAGAATTACAACTAAAGTCCTGATCGATAGGCTGATTGAAAAACATCTATAGCTTTCAAACGGTATCACATTTTTTGAATCCAAAGCATGTGTCACATTCTATGCTTCACATACTATAGGATTAAAAAAATAAAAAATAAATTTCATGATTTTTTTACCAAGTTAAGGTGGTCAGACATATGAGTTTTTATATTTTTTAAAATTTGTAATAAAAAATTCATAATTAATTATTTACTTGGGAAAAAATTACAAAAAATATGCATCACATCCAGACATGAGTCCTCTACTTATATATAAAATCTTCTAAAAAAATATTATCATTTTATTATGGTTAGGGTGGTTAGACAGACACCTACTTCTTATTTTTTCCCTGAAATTTAACTACTACTGCATTGAAATTTCAAATTTTCACCAAATAGATTTTTTCTTTTTAAAATAAACCTAGTAGTTTAGAAACTACATTCAATTTTCTACAGATTCTATTCTTACATATTTTTGAAATAATATAGATAAGTTATTCAAATTTTCATGTCAAGTTGCCTAACACTGATTTTTTTGAATTTTTTGCCACTTAAGGGCCTATTTTTTCCATGATGATCCTGCACATGCCCAAGACAAAAACCTAATTGAATGTAAACTAACTCTAAATGGCTTAAAAAGATGAACATGATGTAAGAAAAATCTATTAGATAGAAAGTGTGCACCTAGGAGATTGAAGAAGGTAGAATGGAGGTCTGGAATGCTAAAAAATCTACTGTCAATATTTATTGGGACTCATTGACCAAGTTGGGTGAATCAATCCTACTTCCAGGAAAATGTGCAAATACAAGTTTCAGCCAAAAGGGTATCCAAATCTATAAAAATCTCTACCAGGCCTATATAGTGGGACTCATTCGCCACTTTTGTTTTTTCAGAAGTTCGGGACCTGATTCTGTTCCTCTTGGTCTACTTTTCTCTTTTTGACTGGTTTCTAGATCTGAAACTGTAATTTTTCACCTGTAGACCTTCTCCAAGCTTGTCGAAGGCTTGATGACAACTTTAGGGATTTGAAAAAATTTCTCCAACTTTCCTTCTTGACAAATCTACAACCTAGCCATGCAAATCACACACAAGAAGAGGGGAAAATGTTGTGGGGTTAGTGAAGAGGGTTTTTCCTTGGTCAAACCCCTTGTTGGTAATTAAACCTTGAAATGAAAGCAAATATGAATGAAAAATGATGAATGAACAAATAACAATGTTGCAACTTACCAAACCCTAGCAATAAGGAGCTACAAATATGCTTGAAATGGTTGCAATGGATGTGGTTCTTGGATTTTTCTTGAATGATGTTGATCTTTCTTGAAACACTTGATAGAATCATAAACTCTACATCACAATTGTTAGCACAATAGCAAACATGAAAAATGCAATCCTTGACATGATGATTGGCACTTGAAGAATGCTCTAAAATGCTTGATAATCTTCCCTTGAATGCTCTTGTGAATGCTCAAATTCTCTTGTGAACTCTTTTGAATGCTAGGTTACTTGATTGCTTGATAGGATAAAATGAGTGAATAAACCTTGTATTTATACTCAATTATGCAAGAATTCCCAAAATTACAAGACTATAAGTGAACATCAAATCTAGGAGAATAAAATCCTGATAGAAATTTGAATTAAATTTGAATTTTGGTCACACGAGACTCATTTGCCCAAGGTGGTGAATGAGTCCCACCAGGAATAATGTATGGGACAAAAAATGTAAAGTGCTTAAAAATGTGTAAAAATTGGTTTGAGGCTAAAAGATCTAGGTGGGACCCATTCACCCAAGGTGGCGAATGAGTCCCAGACACTAAATCTGGGCCACACAAGCTAGGAACACTTGAATTATGATTGGTCAATGATTGGTGATAGGATTATCCTTGAAAATATGCAATAAATGAGGCTTGTGGATGCAAAATAGGGCCAATTAAAACATAAGAAATACCAATTATTAATTACAAGCCTAGAGAAGTGTGATAGTGTGTTACAAAACTCTACAACACTCCAAATAAGGAAAGATTAAGGTTAATTATGATTATTTAATTATGTTTATTATGCATAGTTAATTGATAAAACCCTAGAAAAGTGTGAAAGTATGTTACAACACTTCACAACACTTTTGCAAGGCACCATTAAAGTTCCATTAGTTCACAAGGGACAAAGACCTAATGTGAATGTGTTATCCACATTACAACATTAAATCAAGGTAGCATTAAGCCAAAACTACAAGGAGGGCCCGAACAAGTCAGAAAAAGTAGAAGGGTTACTTTTTCGGTGACTGCATTCCTTAGATGTTTAAATGGGGAAAAAGACTTGTATTTATAGGTAATTATTCGTTTCCCACAAAACTAATTATGAAGAGCTGAAAAATAAATTTAAATTTATAATATAAAAATATTGATAATAAAATATCTAAATTTGGGAAAAAGTAGGCTAGTCAAGGGCATGAGTGCCCTAGAATTGACCTATTTTGGGGCTTTTGATGTTGTTAAATGAATAAGTAATATTAATTCCTAATTATTTTTTTATTTTCTTAGAAACAACATCAAAATGGACAAATTATAACCACAATTAGGTCTAGCCACATAAAAGGAAGCTAAACCAAGTGTTAAATTATTAGGGAAAACAATTTATGATGATACACTGTCATTTTATATAGTTGTGCAATGGTACAATTTGAATATGTAGTTTTCTCTACCAATTTTCACTCGCAATCAAAGAGTAGCTTGAAATAAATACCCATATTTTCCCAATGATTTTTGTATTCTATTTTAAATTTCTATTAATATTTTTTATCATGGATCTACATACTAAAAATGAATTTACTAAATATTGAATTTTAACATTTTTTATTACCATTATTTCCTTTAGTGAAAAAGAAATGAACTCCCTCCTCATTTTACATCTGAAGAATGTAGGAAATCTATCACTCCTTTGTGTTCTATATATGTGAAAAGGTTTAATCAATAGAAAATTATAACCATCACTACTAAACAAAAACCTATTAGTTATACATTAAAAAAATTCTTTCACGAGTTAAAATATCTAAAAATTCAAATAAATCAAGGTTCTAAAAGAATGTGTATAATGTTACGTATACAATGAGTTTCTAGGCAAAGGGATATGTCAATTTGTACATGCTTTCAAGCAGTTATTTTTAGTACTAATTATTTTAGTATGTATCTATGTTTTTATAGATTAATGAAACTTTAGTTAATTTAATTAGATGGTATTGATATGTATGTGTTACTAGTTATATAATGATATTAACGATTAAATAATATAATTTGCATATAATTGCTTGTCTTATTCATAAAATTTATTTCTATTTGATTATGTAACAAATAAAATAGAAAAAAAAAGTAGATTTTGGAATGAATTTTTTAAAAATGAAATTGACTATAGATTATTGTCATTGAATTGATAAGGAAATATATAGTAATTTATTTATAACTAAATTAAGTGTGAAGAAAATAATTTTTATAATAAATTTTGAAGTTTGTAACAATAGATTCTTATAGTGACACCATGAACCCCATGAGGAGCTATTTACCTAAGTAATTTTGAATTTTTATTTTATTTTTCATTTTTAAGAGGATTCCACTACTTATTAATTTCAAATACCTACAAAACTGAAATATAAGTATTTAGTAAAATAATTCTAATTCTACTTTCTAATATTAAAAAAACTAAAATAAATAATTTTCATTTTTTATGAATAATCTAACATTGTTGAAATGAAATTATTTTAGATTTTATGACCCATAAATTGAATATATATGTATGAACATATGCATACATTTAGAATTCACCTTGTCTAAATTTAGCACCAATAAGCTACATACATCACTCATTCCACTTACAATATCAACCTTGGATTCAATCAATATGTTGTATTGAAACTTCTCTAATGGTTAGATTATAATGGAAACAACTAAAAGGTAACTGATAAAGAAGGATAACTACAAGAGACATGCTGAGCCGATACAACCAGAATCTGCAAGCTGGATTGAAAACAAACGCTTAGCGATTCAGAAATACGCTATTGAGTAAAAATTTGATGCAGTGAAAGACTTTCAAATAAATACTAGAATGAGTACATCATGAAGATGAAGCTAAAGCAGAGAAAAACAAAGAAAAAACTTGAAAACTACTTTGAGTTGGAATGACAACCACTTTAGTGCGGTGGTGATGACAGAGACCAAAATACCTCACCCAGATCCCATGATTACTCAAAAACTTGAACAAACCCTATTCTACTTCCGTCCGCACCTTTGAAACACTGATAATCAAATATCTGTCTTGTATCTCGGCCTTTTCCACGTCGTCTTTATAATAGATCGAAGGAGTCAGAGCGTATTGGACGGCTTCCATTACTTCTAACGGTACACATTCCTGTCTGGTTGTCCTCAGTGACGAAAACGGAAGAAAAATTGTATCAATAATTTATGTAAAAATAGAAACTAAAAAATCATGAAAATATACAGACCAAATAGGTAATTAATAGTGTATGTACCGTTTCCAGGCCATTCGAAAATATATGAAATTGGCTAGCTAACAAATAGGCCTATCATAAGCAGCAGCGGTTTATGGAAAGAAAACCTGCTAAGGGCTTCGGGTGCCACGTAAGCGTTGAATGAGCGCAGACTGCACATCCAATAGAAGGAAATAGAGCGAAAAAAATAGAGTAGTAACGTTTTGCAAAAGACGATCATGGCCGATAAAGAAGACGTCCAAATGGGAACCTTTTTTTTCCTTTCTCACACACCAGCAAGCTGTCATGGTGAAATGAGAGAACTTGCTGGTGTGAAAAAGGAAAGTGAGGCATCCCACATCCGCTATTTTCGGCAATGCGAAGCTTTGCGAAAAAACTAAGAAGCTCACCGGCACGACCACCGTAACATTGTAGTTGGCGTTTTAAGGAGTATTGCAGAGGATAGGTGCGCTTTAACAACGGAATTCATTCCGCTTAGTTTCGTCATTGCCGATAATTAGTGAAAGAGGTCAGAGATATTAAGAAATGGCTCAAAAAAATCGTGGAGATGGTCCCCCGTACACCCACGTTTTCTTGAGCGCATGACAGAGCCATCAACAAGTTTTGTACGAGCAACTTCTTCCATCCTAGTAAAAAATTATTAATGTACATATGTATTTCTGTAGTCATTTTGTAAGGTGCTGTATTTATGTAGTTATATTTTCAAGGCGTTCAAAATAAAAGATGACATAGTTGTAATAAAAGATCACTTGTACATATTATGATAATATATACTAGCACTTGCACCTCAATAAGGTGCAATACTTGCCGATAGGCTGATCCCACATTATTTATGGCCGTGAAAAGTAGTGGGCGGAGTGAAGAAATCAATGATCTATCTCACCTATCCCTCTCTACCTCTGTGTCCCTCCGCCCCCCCTTCTCTCTCCCTCTTGCTCTCTCCTTCCCTCTCTATTTCTCTCTATATCACATATCCCTCTCCACCTATCCCTCCCTCCATCTCACCTATTTATCTCTCTCTCTCTCTCCCCTTCCCTCTCTACTTCTCTCCCTCTCTCACTTATTCCTCTCTACCTCTCTCTCCTTCCCCCTCTAATTCTCTATATCTCCCCTATCCCTCTCTACCTCTCCTTCCCTCCCCCTCTGTCTCTCTCACTCTCTTTGGCTCTCTCTTTCCTTCTCTACTTCTTTCTATCCCACTCCTCTCTCTCTCTCTCTCACTTATCCCTCTCTACCTCCCTCTATCCCTTTACCCTCCTCTCTCTCTCTTTCTCTATCCTTCCCTCTCTAATTCTTTTCTGTCATCTCTCCCTTTCTCTATCCTTCCCTCTCTACACTTTTACCCTCCTCTCTTTTTCTCTATCTCACCTATCCCTCTCTACCTCTCCCTCCTCTCCTTCTCTCTCTCCTTCCCTCTTTATTTCTCCTCATATCACATATCCCTCTCTACCTATCCCTCCCTCCATCCCACCTATTTCTCTTTCACTCTCTCCTTCCCTCCCTACTTCTCCCCCTCTCACTTATTCCTCTCTACCTCTCTCTCCTTCCCCCTCTAATTCTCTATATCTCCCCTATCCCTCTCTACCTCTCCCTCCCTCCCACTCTCTCACACTTTCTTTGGCTCTCTCTTTCTTTCTCTACTTCTTTCTATCCCACCTCTCTCTCCCTCCCTATCTCTATCTCACTTATCCCTCTCTACCTCTCTCTATCTCACTTATCCCTCTCTAACTCTCTCTATTCTTCCCTCTCTACTTCTTTTCCCTCATTTCTCTCTCTTTCTCTATCCTTCCTCTCTACTTCTTTTCCCTCCTCTCTCTCTCTCTTTCTCTATGCTTCCCTCTCTACTTCTTTACCCCCCTCTCCAATTCATTCCAAAAACAACACTTCCTATACAACTTTAGTTTTTCATTTTTCTATTTGTTTATTGTTTGGATTTTATAACACAAACAAATTTTATTTTTATTAAAAATTTATTATGTTATTTTATTTATTTTATTTAAAGAATCATTTTTATTTTATTTACTATATAAATTATTTTATTTTATTTTATTTATTATATAAATTATTATTTATTTTATTTATTATATAAATTATTTATTTATTTTTATTTATTTTAATTTTTTTTATAGTATATATAAGTTATTTTCTAAATAGTTATTTTATGTATTATATAATTTTTTTAATTAATTTTTTTAAAATTTATTTTATTTATTTTATTTAAAGAATCACTTTTATTTTATTTATTATATAAAATATTTTATTTATTTTTATTTATTTATTTTATTTGTTTTTTATAGTATATATAAGTTATTTTGCAGTCAAATAGTTATTTTATTTATTATATAAATTTTATTTTTATTAAAAATTTATTATATTTACATATGTCTAACTTATATATATTTACATATGTCTAACTTGTATATACTAAACATTTCTTATATATATGTCTAAAATTTTTATTTTTATAAATTTATTATTTCATTTGTGTGGGAAATTTTTTAAAAAAATCATATATTATTTATTATTACAGTTAAAAACATATTGCTAAATTTATCAGTTAAAGTTTTGAAAAAAATTATTTTAGAATAATTAAAAAAATCTAATTGCATATACTTTTATAACAAATATATATATAACTAAAATTAAATAGCATATTCCCTACAACTTTAGCTTTCAAAACAAATAAAGAATTATCCACGTGTTGCACTACAATAAAGATAGTTGAGATAAATGAGCTCTACATGACGCTGTAGATAGCTTTGTAAAAGCTGCAGGAGTATGATTTTTTAGGTTTTTATTTTTGTTTAAATGTATATTATAGGGTTTTCGGCTAGTTAATTTAATTGTTGGCTTCTTTTGAATTAATTCCCTGCTAAGTATCAAATAATAGGAGTGTATTGAAATATGATTCTGCATGTAGATAGGAGCTATGCAGGCTGTATCACGGGAGGCTTATTACACCGCAGTTGAAGGTCTTATTTAGTTTTCTGGTTATTCTTTTTTTGGAATTAGCTCGGTTTGCAGAAGCCTATTTTCTTTTTTATGTTTATTTTAAGTTAGTGGTTTTACTATTTATGTAGGGTTTGGCAGCCAAAAAGTTATGAAGATGAAAATGGCATAGACGTATTGGTTAGAAAGAAAATGGTAGAATGTATTTTTTCGAACAAAAAATGAGGGCATGGAAATATTCTCATGCATTGTGTGGGACAATTTTCATTCTTATGATCCATATGAAATTCGATAGGGAATTTTACAGACACTGGAGTTTTAGCATTTATAATTTGAATTTTTATTCCACTAAACTTCAATTAGACTCATGCGCTCAATTCCTTGGTTTCAGCCAATTCTACACCCAACCCATATACCTATTTCAGTCATGTTTCTTGCACTGCTTTCATTGAAGCTTACCTAAAGTGACCCCACAAGTTTCATACTGTATTCAAAATTTTCCCCTTTCATTGCATTTGGAAATCTTCAAAAAGCCTTTGTATGTGCTCAGTCCATCCATTTTTTGCCATTTCTATACCCAACCCACATACTTAATCATCCCACATTTCATTTGGGCGCTCTCAGATTTTTTAGCTGCTGCACAATCTACAAGCACTGGTATGCCATTGCGACTGAACCTTCCTTTGGAGCACGCCTCAAAGATCATAAAAGGCCCTGGTTTTTCCTCTACGACCAAAACAACATATTCTTGAAGAATAACCAGGCCTTTGGCTTTGACCCAAAAGCCCATAAATGGATTCGCTTGCCTGTATTTTCATTTCTAGAGTCATGTGTGGGGGATTCCTTGGCAGGTTCAAAAGGGTTTTGGCACGGGTCTATTGGAGCTTATGGCTTTGGAGAATGTGACAGTGTTGTGTGTGCGAAGAGAGGATGTGGGTCACCCACAAACAAGCCATTTCATACTTGACTCGTTTCATCCTTCCTCGGTTCAAGAGTTGACGAGATGGACAGGCCAGATAGCGTTGGTGGAGAGAATTATCAGCTGAAGAAATTTCGTGGGGTTCTTGCTGGTGTCAGACTGTTGGAAATGCCGGTGGGGTTCCCCCACATATAATAGCCTATCGGCTAAATATATGAAATTAAAACATTATTTAATATATTAAAGGTGTATATTTTACAAAAATTATCCTATGTGTGAAGGAACATTTGTTAATAAGTTAGGTTTCACTTTTAAATGGTTATTGATAATTTTTAAATGGTTATTTTGATAATTCTTATGGTATCATAAATAAGTATACAATTTTGCAAGCTAGCCTTTCATACATTTATTCCATATTACTCTAACTTTTATTTAACATCTCTCATTTAATTAAGTTACTTGCACACACATTAATAGGGGTAAAGCTTTCAGATTGAATCTAAAAACAAATCAAATTAAAAATTCATAGAAAATTAAAACATTATTTCATATATTAAAGGTGTATATTTTACAAAATTTATCCTATGTGCGAAGGAATATTTGTTAATAAGTTAGGTTTCACTTTTAAATGGTTATTTGATAATTCTTATGGTATCATAAATAAGTATACAATTTTGCAAGCTGGCCTTTCATACATTTATTCCATATTACTCTAACTTTTATTTAACACCTCCCATTTAATTAAGTTACTTGCACACACATTAATAGGGGTAAAGCTTTAAGATAGAATCTAAAAACAAATCAAATTAAAAATTCAAAGAAAATTAATAAGGATTTTTTACACACATATCAAATTCAAAGCTAACCAATAAAAATTAATGCATCCAAAATTTAAACAATAGTTTGAAATTTTTACTCACATTTGAAATTCAAACTCAAACTCAAATACAACAATTAAATGCATCCAAAACTTAAAAAAATTAAATTTTGAGAGAAAATTTTGAAAAATCCATTTCATAGGTAGAACACATTTTTTTTACTTTGGGAATTTTCAAAACAACTTTTACTAATTTTGTAATCATTGACCATAGGTGCATTTATCAACTCATATATAAAATTTTATATTTTTCTCAAGTTTTTTTTTTAAAATAACTAGAAACTATATTGATTAACAATTATTAAATTTACATTTGATATATTTATACTCGATATATTTATATTGTCATATTTTTATATTTTTACATGCATATGGAGTTCTACATAAATGCATTTGTACATTTATATATACATATATAGTTGTTTATAAACATATACAATTACTTATAAGTATGTGATTTGTATTATGAATATATATGTTGTTTATGAGAGATCTTTGCATATCTTGTATTTATGCTTGTGCAAGTCTATATATCTATCACTTATAAGAATGATTCAAAAAACTATTAAAGATTTTTGTATGTAAAATTTGCATCTTTGAAGTGAATTGCATTTGTGTATGCAACATTTACATGATAGAGACCACTAGTAGTTGAAGATATTCTATTTTTTCATGACTTTATTTTGAAGAAAGAAGCATACGACTTTTTAATTGAGGGTTTCCATATATTTTCTACATTCCTTTCTATTTGATTAGTTGAAAAATGGATGATTTATGGTTTAAGACATAGAACATCACTTTTCTCCAACTAGCATTCAAGGATGCCCTAGAGATCTCAACCCAATGAAGAATGAAGGAGGAGATCTGACAATAGGGTATCTTAGGATATGTTTAGAGATCAATTAAGGATTAATGACGGGTTCACCACCAAGTAAGAACTTGTAAACCTAATGAAATGCAAAAATTCAATATGATGCAAACTTGATTTAAATGACCTAGAAATGCAACATGAACAAAACAAAAAGCTATAGAATAGAATGTGTGCACCTAGAAACTTGATGATGACAAGAAATAGCTATGAAATTTTGAAAAACCTGAATTTTTGACCTACTAGGACTCATTCGCCATTCTGGGAGAGTCAACCCTTGTTTTGGATTTCTGCACGGGAGCAAGTTTCGAGAAAATGTGTATCCAAATCTACAAAGATCTCTAAAAAACACCTATAGTGAGACTTGAATGAGTTTAGTTTGGCTTTTTTGGAAAGTCAAAGTTCTGATATGCACCTCTTAGTCTTCTCTTTCTACTTCTCTAGGTTCCTGGATCTAAAAGTATGATTTTGAGGTGGTAGATGAACCTTTAACTATGAATATTTTTACCTTGCAAATGGGGAGACAACTCCAACAAGGTTGCAACCTAATGTTCAATGATCTTCAAGTCTTCAAAGAACCTAGATCTGCAATTACACAAAGAGTAGTGATTTTTTAGTGGTTAATATTCGCCAATTGGCTAATAGTTGAAATTTCAGAATAAAAAAATGGCTAATAGTTCAAGCTATAATGTGACTTGAATTGCCACTTTTTTACAAATTTTATTATAATCTTATTTAAATCACCAAAGAATTTATTTTGTTAAAAAAATATCTCAAAAATTTACCACAATATTCGATACATAATTAGATTAGATTTGCCTAAATTTTATTAATTAAACTTGAAATCTATATTAATTCACCAATAGTATATCATAATTATTAGTTGCTTTAGGATCATATTTCTAATATTTAGTTTCCACCATTGATTTATAACATAATATAATGGACCTTGTTGTATTTCACAAGGTAAAATGTACCAATGATCTTTAATGCTCATGAGACCCACAATTTCAAGTCTCATGAGCATTAAGGATTGTGGGTACATTTTACCTTGTAAAGTACAACAAGGGTAGTTAGATCAATTATCTAAAAGAAATTTTGAGCCCCATGAGAATTATAGATCGTGGGTACATTTTACCTTGTAGAATAAAATGATGGCCATTATATTATATTTTAAAATAATGACCAGTGGTAAGTAAATATTATAGTCTACCCCTTAAACCCATCAATATTTTCCACCCTCAAGCCCCTAATTTTCCATGAGAACTATTTTTAGATTGGATGGATTCACCACCATAATTAATGCATTTTCCTATTATTTTTCAAGATTCACCGAAATTTTCTACATAATTTTAGTGATGTAAAAAAATCTCCAATAAAATTTATTGTTTTTTCAAAAATAAGGGAAAGATTAGCCAATAGAAATTAATATTTTGTCCCAAAAAAATGAAAGATTTGCAAGGATTTTAATCTATTTTTTAGGGGGGTTTCTTAAAATTATCACTGACAAAGAGAGAGAGAGCAAAAGAATTGATTGTTATGGAATATGGGTTTGCCTTCGACAAACCACTTTTAGGTAATTAAACCACATGATGAAATAAGATAATGAAGCATGAACATGAAGTAATGCAATTAGAACCTTTCTGTGATGATGGATCTTGAATTGCTACAATAATTGATGAATAATTTTTCCCTTGAATGCCTTAGAATTGATCTTGAAAGCTATCTTGATGATCTTGTGAAAACTTGGAATACTTAACTCTTTCTTTCTTGACTTGATAACATGAATGTATAATGAAATAATGATTTGAGAGCTCATTTATATAGGAAATCCACTCAAATGATCGTTAATTTGATCCCCAAGGCCGACATAGGAGAAATTTGAACTTAAAACCTATTTTTTCTTGCCCAAACCTCAAAAATAGCTCAAATGGGACTCATTCGCCAAAGGTGGTGAGTGGGTCCAATATGGGTTATTTTGCCTACTAGAATATCAAGGAGTGAAGAAATTAGGTTTATATGTGGATATTATTTGGTTTTTTATTGAAATATGCCTTGGGATGTAGAATATGGGGTCATAGGGGTCTATTAATGATGATATAAAGGTCATAAATGCAAGAGGTCCCAAAATCCAATGTGAAAGTGTAAATAAATATACTTTACAACACTAAATTAAGGAAAATTTGGGTCTATTTAGCTGAGAAGGGCCGTAAATCCTATGTGAATGTGTAAAACACATGACAACACTAGATGTACAAATAAATATATTTTACAACATTAAATTAAGGAAAAGTTAAGTTAGTTTAGCTTTAAAAGGGCCCAAGACCTAATGTGGATGGGTAAAACACCTCATAACACTAGATTAGGGCAACATTAAGTCCAATTTATAATTAATTATTCCCAAATAAAGTATGAAAATGTAAAGGGATACATTTTTCTATACTACACCATTTCATTTAGAAATATTTAAAAATCCACTAGCTTTGTACTTTCATTTCTCTAAAAATGAGGATTTGAGATGGAGTTTTTCTTTTGTATGTATACAAATTATGTACACATGTAACTATATGTATGAAACTATTTTTATATATGTAAGTTTATGTTTGAAAATTTTAATTACATACAAATCTATGCTTGCAAATTTTAAATGAATCAAAAATTATATTTACAAGTTTTGCAAGTATGTAGTTAAATGTTTATAACTTTTACATGAATGCAAGCATATGTCTACAACTTTCCCACATACATGATCCAAATTTACTTTCCTGACTAAGATTTTACTTTCCTATATTTTAATAACATTGATACCAATTTTGTAAGAAATTTGGTGGAACAAAAAAATAATATATGGGTAATTTGAATTCTACATTTTAACCTTGAAAATAATCATCACTCTCACTCATACATAATTTTAGTGTATTAGTTCACTCTTCTTATTGACTTCAAGTCTTCTCATGAGCTTCAACATCAACAGGGATGGAGACCTATGAGCTTAGATAGCCATGAACATGAAAGGCTAGCATTGTAAATAATGAAAAATTTCCTATTCCTAACTCATGTGACTACTACTCTAGTAAGGAAGGGTTTTTGTATGTATCCCGTGAGGACATTTTTTAGATGTAACAAATTTGTATTTTATATATGAATTTTCAAAATTTGCATACATGCAATTGCATATCTATACAATGTGCATATAAGTGTATATCTATAAATTTTGAGTGTATGTGATTGTATCTCTAGAAATATTACATGCAGCTATCTATTTATAACTTTTTCTTGCATGTAATCATATGATTGTAAGTTTTACGTGCATCATGTAAGTATATGCTTGTGAGATTATAAAATATGCTATTACATTAAAGGAAAATAAAATAGATTATGTTATTACTTTCTAACATTTAGAGAAATGAAAAATCAATATCTAACACAAAGAATAAATAATGTTGAAGTTAAATAATTGTAGTGAATGAATAACCTAAATTGTATGATGTATTATCTTTTTTCCTTCCCACAAAAAACTTGTGGTATCCTAACTACTAGAATGCATCTAGCCATTATCCAATGGAAGATAGGAAATAATTGTAATTAAATTTAACATAGGACTTACTTATCTTTTCGATATGAAAAATAAAATTGATTTATGCTAAGTAAAAGAATAGTTGTAGAGAAAGAGGAATGTAGAACTTTATTCTGTTGTTGTAATATGATTTACAACCATATATGAAGGATAGAAGAATAAATAGGAACAATAAAATAAAGGAACAATTACTATTCTACAATGTTTCCACAATCATAATGAAAATTATCCTATTGTGAATTCATTCCTAGTGGAGAAGAATATAAACAATATGTCATAGCTGTCAGGGTACCTATAGTACTAGGTTATAAGATAATTAATAGAAATGATGAAATTAATACCAAATGTTAGAATAAAAATCCATAGAGTAAGATGTTGAATCCAAATAAGTTAACTCAATAAGAAAGTTGTATTTGGGATAAAAAAATGGTTAAAATTGTATAAGGAATCCTTGAAATAGTTTAGCCTCTATTAAATCCTTTTAGCTTCAATTGGTAGTTCATAGATTTTGTGTGTACTTTGCATAATGTGCTTAGTAATAATAGATTAGCAACAATATGAATAATAATATTAACCATAGTAAAATATATAATAATTTATTATTGTGCTCATCTATGGAGAAAATAAGAAAATGGGAATATAAGTGTGCCAAAGGAAAATAATAATTATCTTCAAATAGATGTTTAAGTGAAATTAAAGTGAAAAATCATTAAATTAATTTGAAATAGACTATGCAAGGAATCCTAGTCATAAAATGACACAAAAGGCATAAACCATGGTTTATTTCAATGAAGAATGTAGCCAGTGCCCACCTCCAATGTATAAAAAGGTGTGAAATAAAATGGATGTGTACATGAACTAATGATACTGAAGTATGATTAAAAAATAGATGAGGACCTATAAGATGGCAAATTTTGGTTTATTACACATGGCACCTATAAGCATGAAAGTGAACTAACATAAAAAAAAAAACTTAAAAAATAAATAAATAAATAAATAAATAAATCAAATTCCTATTTAAAATTTTCAATGCAAACCTTTAACTAGGCTTATTATGTTGATTTTCTTGTTAGGAATGTCAATGTAACTCTACAACATAATAATGTATTTCATTGATAATTAATTTTGATAGAGTGGAATTTCATAAAAAATGAATGTTAAAAATGATAATGGAATGAAAGTATTTACAAGCATTCCAATAACAATGAAATAAAATATGAGGATAAGATCAAAGACTTGAGTCAACTAGACTAATTGTGGAGTCAACTAAAGAGATATTTGGAGTTTTATATTTCAAACTCATGAGAGGATAATAATAAAATATTTTTTGTCAAAAATAAATAAATAAGGGGATGAATTTTTTATTCAAAGATGAATTTGACTGATGTGTGAAGAAGTTTTTAAAAGAACATGGAGTTAATTGATGAGGGAAGAAGAAGTTTCTAATTTGTGGATAAAGTTAACTAATGAGGTGAAAACGGAAATTTTATTTGAAAAATAGATAATTAGCTTGTTAGCATATATAGTTATATAGTATATTAAATTAACCAATAATTATGAAGATTGAAAACAAGCACAATGAACACAAAGTTGTATGAAGATGATCAATGAATTAGATCAACAAGACCTACATAAATAGGCATGAGAAAGGCACCTAATCTTCATGAAATGAGGACAAGATTCCTCATACATGGAGTGGTGGTGAGTTTCCTACCACAAAAGTAGCATGAGGTGTCAAAAGTGAGTCGACACCTCTAAAAATCCTAACTAACATTGACACCTTACATGAGAAAGATCTAATGGGATGCCTAAGTAGGCTTAAAGCCTATGCGTATGAACTATATATACTAACACCCCCCTTAAGCATAGCTTAGATGAGCATGAAAGAAATGGGTCCCAACTACTAGCTTGGTGAGGTACACATGTACAATGCAAAAGAAATGGGTCCCAACCATGAAGCCTGATAAGGTACCCATGTACAATGTAATCTCTCATAAATGGAGTAAGATAGAGAACCTAGTGGGAAAAACTATCCTCCAAAAGAGAGATAAGATAAGAAGAAGGATATAAATTCCCTTGCAAGGATTGTGTTGTTGTTGATGTAGACCACATGCCAAGAAGAGATTGTAGATGAATGAACTTTCTCTCAGTAAAGGGTTTGGTGAAAATTTAAGGAACTTGCTCTAAAGATTGAAAAAAGACTAAGTCAATGATCTATCCATCAATAAAATATCAAATATAATGTATACAAATCTCTATGTGTTTGGTTTGTCGATGTTGAACTAGATTCCTACATATCTGAATGGTGCTCTAGTTGTCACAATAGATGACTGTGGGCTACCTTAAAGGAATACGAAACTAAAAAAGAATTCCTTGAAGCCATATAGCCCCAATAGTTGAGTTAATAGCCCCCTTGAACTCTACCTCTATGGTTGATATAGAAATACCATTCTTCTTCTTGCTAGACCAATTGATAGGACCTTAACCAAGTGAAATATTATAACCTGAAGTGGGCTTGCAATGCTTAGTATCACCAACTCAACCAAAATCTATAAAACCAACCAAGTCAACTAATGAACCAACTTTGTAGTGAATCCCAAACCTAAGACTACCATGAAGGTAATAAAGGATCCTCTTAGCTACTTTCAAATTTAGGTCATAAGGTTCTTGCATAAATCTCAAAACCATGCCAACTACATCTCGGCAATATCTGGCATAGTATGAGTCAAGTATATAAGACTAACAACAAGTTGTTGACACAAAGTAACATCAACCAATGATGTTGTATAGGAAGTCTCAAGCTTGGCTCAAATAGAAAGAGAGTCAAAGATTTTTTTCAAGTAGTCATGTGAAACCATGCAATTAAATCAACAGTATTCTTAGATTGTGTAAGAGTGATCCCTATAGAAGATTGTGAAATCTCAATACCAAGGAAGTAGCGCAATAAACCAAAGTCTATCATGTCACATATTTCTTGAAGTGATGAATTTACTACTGTAATAGAAAATGAAGTACTCCCAGTAATCAAAAGATCATCGACATTGTGGACAATAATTTTGGCAAACCAAATTCTCTCTTGCACTTCTAGGGTTTTTCACCTAAAAGGAGAGAGATGTGGGCCAAAATGCTAATGTATACACTCAAGATTAATGTAAAAGGGATGCAATGTATTTAAATGTGATTTGTAAATGCAATAAACTAAAAGAAAAACAAATTATTGATGTTAAATCTAAGAAATGTGAATTGTTGGAAAACATAGTGTTGTATGCAAACATGTTATAAATGTCCTAGAAATGCAAACAAAACTAGATAGAAAGCTATGAAAAAGAATGTGTGCAATTGGAAATTGATGAAGAGTAGAATGGAGATTGCAAAGACCTCAGAAATTCTAAAAAATCTGACTTTTGAGCCAATTGGGACACTTACGCCAAGCTGGGTGACTTAGTCCCAGATCGGGGAAACTACTCTAGAGCACGTTTTAGCCATATGGGTATCCAAATCTACAAAAATTTCTAGAAAAAAAGTTTAGTGGGACTAATTCACCACTAATGGCAACTTAGTCCACTTCTGATATTCTAAAAATTCAGAAGTGGAAATAAATGCCCTAGGTTTGCACTCTTGTTTCCCACAAGCGTCTGCTGTTGAAACTCTGATTTTCAGGCCTGAAGTGACTTTTTATTAATACTTTGATTTGTTCAAAAAATATATTTCTTCAATGAATCTTTAACCTAATCTTTAATGATATTCAAACCCTTAAAGTTCCTAAGTCTACAAACACACAAGAAGAGAAGAAGGAATGTTGAATGTTAGGGCATGTGGATTTGCCTTGGTCAAACCCCTTTTTAGGTAATTAAAAAAAATGAAGGAATATAATGAAGCATGAAACAATGGAATTAGTACCTTTCCATGATGTTTGATCTTGAATTTATGCAACAATAGTTGAAGAATCTACCTTTGAATGTCTTAGGAAGCTATCTTGATGTCTTGCAATGATAAAACCCTAGCTTTCTTGACTTGAGAACATGATGAGTGATGAATGATAAAGAGTTATGACTTAAGACAAGTTAGGAGATTGAAAAATGGGGGCACAAACCCTTATTTATATATAATTATACCTAAATTCCCAAAAATACTTCATCATAGGCGGACCTTAGGTCTTAAAGAATAAAAACCCGAAAGAAATTTGAATTAATTATGATTTTTGTGCCATATGGGACTAAGTCGCCCAAGATGGCAACTTATTCCACCTAGGAAATTTTGAGTGGATTTCAGAGATTAAGATGTATTAAATGTTGTTTATCAAGTTCTTCTTCAACAAGACACTTAATTAAGACCTGTAAATGCATAAAGGGGCCATTTAAAGCATAAGAAAGGTGTAAATATTGATTACAAGCCTAAGGAAATTGATTTTTTTTTACAAGACTTTACAACACTTTGAAATAGGTCTTGGTAAGTTTATTTAGGTGAATTATAACATTATGGTCTTAGAAAAGTGTGAAGATGTGTTAGAACACCTTACAACACTAAATCAAGGCCTCATTAAATCTAATTTATCATCAATTATTCCCAAATCAAGCAAAGTATACACTTTTTTGGAAACACAGACATACAAAACCAGTATCAAAAGTGAATCATCTTACTATAATAGATACACATTAAGATTTGAATGGAATCTAGTAGAAACCGAAGATAGGAGGTAGGAATTCATTTTGGCATACCAAGTCCTAGGAGGTTGTTTGAGGCCATAGAGAGATTTCCTAAGTCTACAAATAAAGAATGAATACTAAATAAAACCTAGTGGTTATCCATGTAGATTTCCTCCTCAAGGTCTTCATGAAGAAATGCACTCTTCACATCCATTTGATGTATAGCCCATTCATGTGCTATAGCTATAGCTAGTGTGAGTTGAATTGAAGCCATCTTCACAACTAATGAAAAGTTTTCTATATAGTCAATGGGTGATCCCACAATAGTGGTCTACAATGTTTGGCCAAACTGGACACTGGAATTATTATTTTTAACTAAATCTTCACATTTGGGCACCTATAGCGGTTAAACCGTGAGGAATTTGAAGATGATGAAAACTAGACTCTCATCACATTTTGTCTGTAGATTCTAAAAATATTTTTTTCAAAATTTTTGGAATCAGATTGCACTTCTTTTTCCATCTCCCACGAAAATTGGTTTTCTCCAAAAAACAACATTTTTTAAAAAGTGACTCACATCGTATAACGCATAAATTTTTTTCCATGAAGGATAAAATTCTAATTATTTTGAATTTAGATTTGTAACTCCGATATCTAGTGCTTCCACTTGGTTAGATAGTTTTTTATTGAATATTTTTTCTTTAATCAAGTTTTGAAGTAAAACCAATTACAATTCAAACATAGCACGACCGTATAATGCGTAACCTTTTTGTATATATCAAAATTCTTTTCTTTTTTTTTGTTGGATCAAGGACTTCAATATCTAGTGCACTCATATTTTTCATTTTTTTGATAATATGCTATTTTTCCACATGTGCAGAACATAGATCTTCATTTTTGATGAAAAACCTATGTTTAATAAAACTAAAAAAACAAATACATAATAAAACCAAAACATATTAAAATTATATTCAGTGGATAGCTCGTTCTAAGGACTACTTGATTCTAGTTAGGTTTGTGAAGATTCCTCCATTTTCATCCTCAACCTAAGCTTTGAAGCATAAAAATTTAGGTTTTTTTGTGAACAAGGTAAAAATCAGGGAAAAGGGGGGTTCGCTAGAACCACGGGGGTTCTAGTGAACCACAGGGGTTCGAGTGAACTAGGTTTCATCCATACCCCCTTCCAAAAAGGGGTTTTCATTTTTTTTGTCCATGCATGCATTAAATGGGTTCGTTCGAACCCTAGTTCAAGCGAACCCTTTTTTGGTTCATTCAAACCAATGAGTTCATTTGAACCCCCAGAATGAAAATTTTTGTCATGGGGTCATTTTTTACAAGTTTTCCTCCCTCATTCAAATTGTAAACCACTTTTGTGGGTTTACCCCAATGTATTCTTGACTTATGAAAAACCTTTCACATTCAACCATGCTTTGTATTTATCAACTCACCCATCTTTTGTAAATTTAGTTTGATATATCCATCTACATCAAACTATCTTCCTTCCCTTAGGAAGTGAAGTCAAATCCCAAGTGTGATTTCAAATTAAGGAATCATATTCCCCATCTATAATAATATCCTACTCAGGTATTCATACCTCTCTAAATGTTTTTGGATTAGGAAAATGAAGTAAAGAAGGCATGTGGCCCCCTTGAAAATCTTCCTAAATATGGTTGTCATCTTCTTGATCTTGTACACATGTTTCTACCCTATGTAGTGTCTAAGATATAAGTGAATCTAGTGTGAAAATATCAACTTCTAATGCAATCCTTGAACTGGATGAAGATGAACCCTCATCACTATCATCACTATGAAAAATAGAAGAAGATGTTGCACTAGGAAATTGCTAAGAATGATCTAAATAGTCAATACTGTAATAAGGATCTAGTGAGTCCATAATATGTTGAGAAATGTTTATAGTTTTAATAGATGCTTCTTGAAACTTAACACTTCTATCAATAAACAACGCATGTGTGGTAGGGTGGAGGAGGCAATATCCTTTTACACCATCTGGATATCCAATAAAGATGCAAGGTTTGGATTGTGGATCCATAGCCGTTTTATGTTCTTTTAGAATGTGTGCCATGACAAGA